>PGWS01036935.1:0-39459 GCA_002896235.1 Cicer reticulatum
CCAACAAAGATGTATCAGGATTTGAGGCAGAATTATTGGTGCCAGGAATGAAGAAACATGTGGCGGAATACTATCCACTTGTCTAAACTTGTCAGAAAGCGAAGGTGGAACATCAGCGACCTGCTGGAATGTTGCAACCTTTAGATATACCTGAATGGAAGTGGGACAACATTTCCATGGATTTTATAACCGGATTTACCAAAGACAAGAGAGAAAGAATGATTCCATATGGGTGATAGTGGATCGACTAACTAAATCTGCTCACTTTTGCTGGTAAGGACCACCTATAAGGTAGATCAGCTAACGGAGATCTACATTGCTGAAATTGTGAGGTTTACACGGGGTACCATCGAGCATTGTATCAGACCGTGATCCGAAGTTCACATCGCAATTTTTGGGAGCATTGCACGAAGCGTTGGGGACGAAGCTACGATTGAGTTCAGCTTACCATCCACAAACGGACGGGCAGACTGAAAGGACGAATCAGTCCTTGGAAGAATCTGTTGAGAGCATGTTACTAGATGATAGAGAAGCTGGGATGATGTACTTCCGTTGATTGAGTTCACTTACAACAATAGTTTCCATGCAAGTATTGAATGGCACCATATGAAGCTACTTAATACGGCGCAAGTGTCAAACGCCCTTGTGTTGGTATAAAGACGGTGAGAATATGATTGTCGGACCACAGAGATGGTGCAACAGACCACAGCTAAAGTAAGGAAGATCAAGGGAGAAAATGAAGACTTCACAAGATCGTCAGAAGAGTTACGCGGACAAGCGTCGCAGACTTTTTGGAATTCGAACAGGGTGACCATGTATTTCTGAGAGTCACACCTACTACTGGAGTAGGTAGAGCCTTGAAATCGAAGAAGTTGACTCCGAAATTCATTGGACCATATCAGATTTCTGCACGAATTGGGCCAGTTCTATCGGATTTGCATTACCTCCGATACTGTCCAAAATATTCATGACGTGTTTCATGTGTCACAGTTGAGGATATATCTCGCAGATCCATCTCACGTGATCGAACCAGACACAATCCAGCTAAAGGATAACATGTCGTTCGAAGTACCACCCGTGAGAATTGATGACAGGAAGATTAAGCGGTTGAGGACCAAGGATGTTTCGTTGGTCAAGGTGATCTGGAACCCAATTACTGGAGATGCGACTTGGGAACTGGAGAGCAAGATGAGGGAACAACACCAGAGTTATTTATCGATGCATAGTTTCGAGGACGAAACTAATTTTAGGGGGAGTAATGTAAGACCCATAATTTAAAAGTACCATTTATGTATTTTTGGTGTATTTTGGATTTGGCTCGGAGGCTTTTAAGCCAAAGTAATAATATATTTGGAGTTTTATAATCAAAAAGATATTTTAATGCCGATTAGAGATTTCTCGTCGATAATAAATTGAAATTAACTGCGGTGAATCCTTTACGTAGAAATTTAATGCGTTACGGGTGAAATGGTAATTTAACAAATATCTAGATTAAGATATTTGTTAAGTTATATTTATTATATATATTTATGTATATATGTTTAATTGAGGGGAAAGGAAAAGGAAATAGAAAAGAAAGGAAAGGAAAGGAAATAGAAAAGAAAGGAAAGGAAATAGAAAGGAAAGAGAATAGAGGAAAGGAAAAAGGAAAGAAAACCAAATCCATCGTCTTCTTCCTCTGTGACCGTGAACCCAAATTCCCTCCTTTCTCCCATTTTCATTTTCGTCGCTTTCTTTTCTTCAAAACTAGTAACCCAAGGTTGGGGGAGAGTTAGATCAAGGTTTTCGCAACTCCACTCTTCCTCTTTGATTCGAAAACGAAGAAAAACGGTTTTTGAGATCCAAACACAAACCCCTCCGTTTCTTCTTGATCCAAGCTTCATTTCTCGAAGAGATAGAAGGGAAAGTTGCTCACCACCACGCTACGGTGCTAGTGAACTAAATTTGGAAGCGGCGTTGCGAGCGGAGATTTTACCGGAATTACTCGCGGTACCGGAAACGCACGTTAAAGCTAACGTTGAGGTAAGGGCTCCTTCCAAACTTCTAGTTTGCATTAGGGACTTATCTGTAGTTGTGTGGGAAGGAATTGTTAGGGTTTAATGTATCGATTTGGGAAAAAAACGAATCTAATGCGTTATGGGTAAAACCTTAGAGTTAAGGTTTTGTTTATATTGATGAATGTTTCGTGGTAAATGAATTTGAAGTCATTGTGTATGATTATGAGTAAATGAAATTTGATGTATCTGGGTGTTATGTGGCTTTGATTTGTGTTCGTTGTATTTGGCGTGTCCATACTTGATGTTTGTTAATTGGTGTGGTTGTTGTGAATTATGGTTTGAACGTGAGAGTATGTTTGAGTTTGTTTCCGTGGAATTTGAAAACCATTAGAGTTAAACGAGTATTAAAAATGGGGAATCTTTTAATACCTCGGTTTACTTAATGTGCATTTGAGGAAAGGATTTAAGTTAAACTGGGCCGTTGAGAATGGGGAATCTCTTAATGTCTCGGTTACTTAACGATCGTTTTTGAAAATCGTTCCGGTAAATGAGTATTAAGAATGGGGAATCTCTTAATAACTCGTTTACTGAATATCTCGTGTGAAAATCGTTTAAGTCAAAAGTATATTAAGAATGAGGAATCTCTTAATATGTCTGTTTGCTTAACATTTCGTTTTTGAAAATCATTAAGATAAATCAGTATTAGAATGGTGAATCTCTTAATGTCTTATTTATTTAATGTGTGTTTTGAAAATCGTTTAAAGTTAACTGGGCGTTAAGAATGGGAATCTCTTAATGTCTTGGTTACTTAATGTTTGTTGTGAAAGTCGTTTAAGTTAAATGGGGTATTAAAAATGGGGAATCTTTTAAATATCTGCATTTGCTTAAACGTCTGTTGTAAATGGAGTCGGTATATGTTCATGCATTTTCATCCTTTTTGTAAATCGTGCAGACCCGTGATAGGTGGGCACCTTGATAAATAGTACTTTGGCCTGTGATAGGCGGTACATTTATGATTTACGTTTTTTGAAACCGTGCAGACCCGTGATAGGTGGCACCTCGATAAACGATACGGGCCCGTGATAGGCAGTACGTTTATGGTTTTCGGTTTTTTGTAAATTGTGCAGACCCGTGATAGGTGGCACCTTGGGTAAATAGTACTTTGGCCTGTGATAGGCGGGTACATTTACATTTACGTTATTTTAGTAAACCGTGCAGACCCGTGATAGGTGGCACCTTGGTAAACGATACGGGCCCGTGATAGCAGTACGTTTATGGTTTACGCTTTTTAGTAAATCGTGCAGACCCGTGATAGGTGGCACCTCGGTAATTGGTACTTTGGTCTGCGATAGGCGGTACAATTATGATTTACGGCCCTTCGAGGAGGGTTTTGGTTTGGAATTCCGAGTCCATGCATTTTGGCATATACGCATTGCATTAGGGTGCTTGGCACACGAGTCGTATTTGATTTGAGTTTATGATTGAGTGATTTGAATTTGATTTATCGTGATAATTGCGTTGAAAATGCTAAGTGTTATGTGTTGTTTATTGTGTGTAAGTAAGATGGTTATCGAGATCCAATTGCCGTGGTAATCGCGTAGGAATTGCTAAGTGTTAGGTTGTGAACTTGAGTAGGAATGACTTGATTTAATTCATGAAATTTTGGAAAAAATGATGAGGGAAATCGATTTCCCAATCGATTGGATGAGTTGCAGGAAGTTCACTAATTTAACCTAATCGATTTGCCAATCGATTGTATAAAATATACCTTTCAAAATCTTTTAAGAAATCGATTTGGAAATCGATTGGCAGAGAGGCAGGAATCAGCAAAACTGCCGAAATCGATTTGGAAATCGATTTGGCAACACAGGGACTCATCAGAAATGACAAAATCGACTTAGAAATCAATTTGGTCATGCAGATACTCAGCAGAACTGACCAAATCGATTTGGCAATCGATTGGCTCAGCAAAAGTCCTTATTTTGAGTTAGATAATCGATTTCCCAATTGATTTATCAATGCTTTGGTCAATTATGTATTACTTGATGGTTTGAGAACTTCTTTTTGAGTTCATTGTTAATTGGCAAGCATTATATGAACTTTTAGCATATGGAAAATCCTTTTAAGGTGCATGGTTAGTTGAAAGGTTATTTTGTGCATTTAAAACTTAAATGTTATGTGTTATCTGTTAATTTCGGTTGGTGACCCTTTACAATTATTGTGGAAATCTGGGCTTTGCCCTCAGATGAGAGTCAGGACGATCCTACCGGTTCGTACCCTACGGACGGGAATGGAGATGGGAACGCGTGATTGCAGTTACATTAGGAGGATCTCACGGGGCGCGTGGAGATACTCAGGGTGTATAGCTTTTTGTAGGATGATCAGATTAGGATGATGTATAGGAACTAGGTGTCCTTCTTTTTGGATTGGAAGTATTTTTAGTTTGGAAAACTGTACTTATACTAATATTGTCAGTTTGACTTTTTACTTGAATGGGTTCATGTACCATTGTTGTTGGTGTAAATGTTTGGATTTATAATTGGAGAAACTCTTCCGCTGTTTGTAAATTATAATGACTCAATTATTTATCCAAAGGCATTTTCCTGATTTAATTCTTTGTTTAATTTTAATTCCTTTTAATCTCTTTCAAAAAAAAACCTATACCCTCGCTTTGAAAAACGGGTGTTACAGCACTAAAACAAAGTAACAACGCAAAACTACGAAAAATCTCTACTTAATCTAGGAAATAGAATAAATATTCATAAATCAAAGAACTAAAATTAATAAAATATATCAAATAACTCTTTAAATTAACTAATGAATAAAAGATAAATAAGACTAAAAACAATGAAAAATATGCATATGATGAAGAGTCATCATAACCCAAATCCAGCCCCTCCTTCTACCATATCCTTGTATTGCCCCCATTTTGTCCATTTTTTAGTCTAGGTCAGACCTGATCCAAACCTTATAGAGCACGAAAGATTGATGGTTCGGGTCGGGTTTTGTACACCCTTAGCTACAACATTAAAAGTCATATAAATTAACTTTATAAACTAAGTTGTATCCGTAACACTCCTTCATCAAGTGATTTTTAGGAAAACTTTATCTCAATGTTTCTTAATTGTTAAAACTTCAATTTTTTTAATTGATGCCCAAAAATGTTTATCTTCATTTTTCCACAAACAAGTTATTTTCTTATAAAAGTATTGAAATACATAGCATAATCAATCCTTGTGAGAACAATCTTTTTATATACTACTTGTCATTGACTTTGTAAATCTGCACAATTAAATATTGCAACAATGGAAAATCTATAATGAAAGATATTGGAAGATTCACTACGTTGGGTGGGAAAGGAAATCTTAATGAATTTCACAAGTTTCAATAGTCCTCATTGTCACTAATGGTAACAACCTTTACCTGGCATTCCAAACTCCCACAAAATTCTATATATATTCAGGAAAACCTGGAAAATGCTTAAATGACAAATTTTACTAGCCTCAATCTGAAGTTATGGTTGCGTCAATCTAATGAACTTGCACCAACAAGTAGATGATTTGATTGTTGACTTGATTGACAAGTTCGTAAAGATAGGTGACAAGTGCTCAGTGCAGTTCCCCGAGTCTGAATAAGCAGCCCATGACCATAGGGGTATGTATCCTCATCTCAAGAGAAAATTTGTAGGTTGGAATTTTTCTGACTTGAATAGACTAGTATTTAGAGCGTTAAAGATAGAAGTTCATTCAAGAGAAAGAAATAAGTGTGCCGCAAGGGGGAGAGACTCTCATTTGGTATCCATTGTACAAGTGGAGGAATCAAACAATGATATATTAGTTGATTCCTCGTTAGACATCATGAAGGCCGAAATCTTGAAGATTTTATGGTTATCTTGAGAACAAACATGTCATGGCCAAGCTTTCATTAATAATTTTCTTGATAATCTTGATAATTCTATGATTCGTACTTGATAAAAAGTAAATAAAGCTTTGATGGTAAATGAACTTACTTTGGCTTGAAACTAAAAATGTGGTTCTTGGTTTTATGAATGAAATTTTCATGAAACTAAAGTTTTAGAGTTTTGAGCTTTAAGACTTGAATTGTTATTTACTATCAAAACATTTTAGCATTGTGTGCTCTATCGTATTATAGGAAAGTTGTCTTAAGAGGGTTAAATAAAAATAAATTCTACGCTAGTGTTAAGGTTGGGGCTGAATGGGAGGACCAATTAATTTTATTTTTTTTTAGAATTTCGTTCTAACTTATGGATTCACAAGTCTGAAGGTGAGAGAGTTAGAGGGAGTTGGTGTGGGTTGGATAATAGCGTTTCAGCAAGTGTACTGAATCATTGCAAGTAATAACTAAAACGGTAATACTGAGTGTCGAACTCAAGGATTGCGTTTTACTATCGAATTATATTTTAGTTACAAAAATTGAACAAAAAAGTTCTCAAATTGATTGAAATAATATTAAAATTAACACACTGATAAATTGATCCTTTATAATAAAAAAAAAATATCAGGGATGACTTTCACTTCGAATTCAACCTTGGTGTCTAATTTGATCCTAGTTATTGAATTCCTTTATTGAATAATTACCAAATTCTACTTTTTAATCTTGCCCTAATGTCTTAGTGACGGAACCTTTAATTCCAAAGTAACCCCTAATTCCTTAATGGATTTAAGATTAGAATTAAGCTTTACTGTACATGAATTCTTTTTTTAAACTATTGCATCTACAACTAATTTAATTGGTTTCATGACCTACATCTATCCCTAGACTACAAATTCATGAATTTCTCATCTCAAGCATTCGTAAAGTCCACTTCTGTTTCAAAATACGAATCATAGAATATTTTAATGTTGATCAAACAATAAAAAGCATTAAGCACAGAGATGAGAAAAATAATTCAATAAACTCATTCATATAACTAGAAATGAAATCAGAAAAATAAGAGTATCATCTTGTTACACTCATCCCTAACTATTAGGGTTTAGTTACTCATGACAAAGATAGAAAAGATAGAGATTAGAGAAGAATTACAAAAAAGATTCATGAATGGTTCTTGATAAAACTGATCCAATGATGTTAGAAACGGTCGTCTTTGAGTTTCTCTGTTAGGGCACAAGTCTCCCCACTTCCCGATAGTCAAAAAGATGCTTAGAAAGTGAAAAAATGCATTTTACTGAATGTTGACGCGTGCTACGCTCCCCAGGCGCATGCTTTGTGCTTCAAGCGCGTCCCGGTAGTGGCAAAATGCTGGAAATGCGCCTCTGGCGTGGCTGTTGCGCTCCAGGTGCACAACTTCTTCTGGTTGACGTTTTCTGCATTTTCCTCCTCTTTAGAGTCTGAATTGGGTTCTGATGTCTTCATGCAAGTTATAGCTATGGATCTTAGCTTTAATTTGCATTTGGGTGGACTCCAATTGGACAACTACAACTCCAGATATGGCGGAAATACGCCACATAGGTAATGTTGATTTATCATCAAAATTCAGCACTGCACTACAACAAAGTTATAACGCAAAACTACGAAAAATCTCTACTTAATCTAGGAAATAAGAACATAAACATTTCATTAAATCAAAGAAATAAAATTAACAAAATACATCAAATAACTCATTAAATTAACTAATGAATAAAAGATAAATAAGACTAAAAACAATGAAAAATATGCATATGATGAAGAGTCATCACAACCCCAAACTTAATCTATTGTTTGTCCCCAAGCAAGAATTAATTTCAGATTTGGTACAATTAAAATCAAACTGAAACTCAATTTCTCAAATCAAATCAAACTCAATTCTCAAAGTTCCAGCTACTACAAAACATTCAAGTTCAACTCTCTCTTCACACAATCTCACCAAAATTTCTCTCAAGTGTTTAGAAAGGGTTATGAATTTATCACTCAAATCCTATAACATGTATCACGTTACCATAGGCTTGAAAAAATGCTAGTTATCAATCACAATCAACAAACACATACACTTTTAGAGGACTTTCAGGCTGTAATGGGGCTTAGGTAAGGGTAGGACATTTTTTGATAGTAGGCTTTACTACTTGGAGTTTGGCATACATTTTCAAATTATTCTACCACTTTTAATTTTTCTTCACCTTTTCATTGTGGAGATTCTCAAACATTCACAAAAGAACCAAGAAGATATTATTTATCGAAGTACACAAACTGATTTTTTTTTCTTTTTTTTAACTTTTTATTTTCTTTATTTTCTTTTTCTTTTTTGTGAGAATCACCACCCCAAACTTAAAAGGTTGTTATCCCATGAGCAATCCCAAACTTAGAACTTTACCAAGACGATATTTTTTTATCTACCTAACTCTAAGTAAGGTGATTTAATTAAAGTCAGGTTTTTGACTTGTAATGTGTCTGATAACTGAAAGAAAAAGGCAAGGCTCAAAGGGGCTAGCAAAGGATAAAATTTGCATAAGGTAGTTAGAAAGGCTCAAACGACCAAACAAAATTGCCTCAATGTATGCATAAATTACAAGTGATGCAAATCAAAATTAGTACAAGTTCTGAAGGGATAACACATGTCTGGATAATCACACAACAACGAATTAAAGTGTTTAGGCTCAAAAGTTCACAGTTAGGATAATAAGAAAGAGTATGAACTATCTAAATGATGCCAAACATGCCACTAAAAAATTTATTTTTTTTTTTTTAAAAAAAAATGGCAAGTGAGACTTTGACAACTAAGGAGTAATCAACAATGCATACATTAGTGAAACTTATCGAATTGAGCAATGATATAAGCAAAGAAATAGAGTTTAAATTCAAAATTTGAAATAAATAGTTTAAGACTAGCTTCAAGTTGTTAAAAAATCTTCATATAATGCACATTTACACACAATTAAAATAAACAAACAAATTCAAATAAAAAAAAAATATTACAAACTAAAGTTACTTCTACCTATAGGTTGCCTCCACGAAGCGCTTCTTTAAAGTCATTAGCTTGACGCCTCTATCATTGTCAAGGTGTATTATATGATACAAAGAACACATAATCTTTCTCACCAAGGGGTACATATTTCAAGTGAGGTGGCAATTGCTTGAGTTCAACCAGTGGCTTCTCTTTCTTTTTCTCTACATATTCGTCTTCATTCCCTTTCAACTCCTCCCATGTAGTATGGAAGAGGGGAGAGTGGAATGATAATGCTTTTAACATGAATAAAACATCTTTTACTCTTGGATCTTCACTATCTTTAACAACATCTTGGGGTAGGCATAACGCTTTTTCTAACGGCATAATGGGTCATTGATGTTCAACTTCTTCATCGACTATCGAATTGAAAATCTCAATTCAGTTGCACCCTTCTCTTTTGTTTGAATGCTCTATGGCTTTTAGAATATTGAATGTAACTATTTCCTCATTTACCTTAAAGGTTAAGGTGTCATCCGTCACTTCAATCATAGCTCTCCCTTTTGCTAAGAATTGTCTCCCCAAGATCAAGGAGATATCATTGTCTTCCTCCATGTCTAGTACCACAAAATCCATTGGAAAATGAACTAATCTATTTTGACCAACACATCTTCCACCACCCCATATGGACGTTTCATTGAACGATCCGCAAATTGTAACATCAATTATGTGTCTTTGACTCTTCCAATGTCTAACCTTTTGTATATAGAAAGGGGCATAAGACTAACTTCCTCTATAGAATATCATTGCACTCTTCAGTAAGCATCATTGTTTCACAAATAATTTTTCTTTTTTTTTTTAATAGAATATCCTTCATGAACTTGGCGTAAGTCGGCATCTGCTCTAGTGCTTCTGCAAAAGGAATGTTAATTCGTAAATTTTTTAAAACATCAAGAAACTTACCAAATTGTTTTTCAGTTTCTTCCTTTCTTAATCTTTGAGGGAATGGAAGTCGAATTTCAGGCTTTGGTAAGGTCTCCTTTTTCTGTACCACTAGTTCTTCCTCCTTTTCAAGAGTGATGTGCTCCTCAACTGATGTTTGTGTGGTCATTTCCTCCGAGTGGGTTGAAGTTGGAGTATTTCCACTATGTTTGGCTTTAGGTGGTACTTGTTCACTTACCTTGCAACTCCTTGTTGTCACTACATTGACATTATTTTATGAATTCGAAACTGTGTCACTAGGCAAATTTTCAGACACTCTATGTGCCATTTGTTGGGCAAGTTGACCCAATTGGGTTTCTAGATTCTTTGTTGATGTAGAGTGATTTTTCTGGATGGCTTTTGATTCTTCAATGAAAGAACTTGTGCTTGTTACTAATTTCTCCATAGCACTCTCCTAAGCAGCTTTTCGAGGTGGAACTTGATTTGCTTGAGCTCTTTGTTGACCCTGAGATCCACCTTGCTGACCTTGCCAAGAAAAATTTGGATAATTCTCCAACCAGGACTGTACGTACAAAAGTAGAGATTGTTCTGCTCCCCGTTATTACCCACAAAATTCACCTCTTCTAATTCTTTTATATCATTTTCATTCAATGCTTCACAAGCTCCATTTTTATGTGCTCCCCCACAAAAGTTACAACCAGTCTTTTTCAATAATTTGACAAGGGCCACTTGGGGTTGTATATTTAGAGCTCACATCCCCCATTTTATCTCAGCGGCGATAACATCTTCTATCTGTTTTGAGAGCAACCTGCCTAGAGCTAACCCATCCATAACATTCAATTCCAATATACCACTTGTTGACCCACCGCCTCTGTCATACAACATCATTTGTTCATTTGGTGCCATGATCTCAATAATTTTCCGTGCTTCTGATGCGGTCTTGTAATTCAAAGAACCTCCCTGTTGTAGCATCCGACATAATTCTAGTGCTAGGCCTCAAACCATTATATAATATTTGCATTTGAGCAGTGCCATCATATGCATGATTGGGGCATCCTACTAGTAAACTCTTGAACCTCCTGTAAGTGTCATGAAGAGATTCTCCCTCTTTCTATTTGTAACTGGAAATCTCTTGCCTCTTTCTAATGAACACAGTTGGGGGAAGTATTGTTCTAAGAACTTATCTTCAAGGTCATCCCACGTGGTTGTGACGCCCCAAATTTTTTATCCAAAATTACTTAAACATATTAGTTTCTTTTAGAAATAACTATATTTTTTGTTTTTAGAAGTAGTTCATCATGTAATAATTTGAAGGTGCGTCAGAAAATGACTTGATATTTTTTTTTTTTTTGTAAAAAAATGTAATGCAATTTACTAAAATATTATTTATTCATTTATTTGCAAAATTAATATCCAGTTATTAGATCAATATTCATTTATGCTCCAAATAAAATAAAGTCTCTTTAAGTGAAATTCAAAATAAGCAAGATTGACTGAAATTAATTACATTCAATTATTTACCAGCAAATGAAATCTCACTTCCGCATTTCTATTAAAAGTTAATGATGAAAAGTAAATAACTTTACAATGTACGACAAAATTTTAGTAATACAAAATATTATTTTTAAAGTAAAGGTCTCATTTTCCCACGCGCGTGCACCAATCAAACATCATTCATACAACTTTTGAGATCATTAGTACCTAAATATTGGTGTAAGGGGTCAGTTCATCCCACAACAAAAATTAAACCAAATAATAAATTAACAACCATAAAATATGAATATAAAATCCTTTCGTCATAAAAGATTTAAAGAAATTGGTTCTTTAATAGTTTTCAAAGATGTATTAAAAGTCATAAAATGTATCTAAATAAATCAAGTAGCAACCGTAGAGCAAATAATTAGACCAAAATAAAAATAACAATAGAATATATGCAAGTTGTGCATGCTCCTAAATGTATATGATCCGGATATAACCAGCCACACAGGCGTCCACACAAAAGTCACCATACCAATGGAGAAAATTAAACCAGCCACACAGGCGTCCACAAAGATGCATATGATATGTTATGAAATGATAATGATGCTCAAAGGTACATGTCACCACTCACTTAGATAATCACACAAATCACCAGCCACTTAGGCAACCACAAAGATAACATTATTTAAAACTCAAATCACCAGCCACTTAGGCAACCACAAAGATAACAACATTTAAACCCAAATAACCAGCCACTTAGGCAACCACAAAGATAACAAATATTTAAAACACAAATCACCAACCACTTAAGCAACCACAAAGATAACAATATTTAAAACACAAACCACCAACCATACCACTTAGACAACCACACATATAAAATATTAAAAACACAAATCACTAGCCACTTAGGCAACCACAAAGATATCACTATTTAAAACACGATTAGGCAACCACAAATATAGAATATTCAAGATAAAATTTTAATCACATATGACATCAAAAGTTTTATTCTCATGGACGCTTCCAATCAAGAGTCAATAAATATGTTATCCCAAATATATAACACACAAACACGTGAATAATTGTCTTACAGTCATAACTTTCATTTTATAACCTATGAAATTGGATTAACAACGTGTTATTAATATAACTCAAAACTCAAATAACCAATAACACATACAAATATAAATTTTATTTCTTCTACTATAAATTTTTCTCCGATTAATTGTTATTTAGTCATACAAATCAAAGGTTTGTCGTTAAACACGTCACAAAAATCAACTTAATCATCTTATGATAATTAAAATTAAAACTTTTCACCAATTCCCCCAAGACTCATAGATTTCTTAAAAATCAAAACTTTGAAACGAAATAGCACAAAAATCGAAACTTTAAATAAAAGATATCTTAAAAAAAAATATTACTCATGAGATCATAATAAAAATCATAACTTTATAATTAAGTACACATAAACGACACAAAAATAATAACTTTACATCAAATATATGACATCAAACATATTACTCATGTTATAATAATAAAAATTGAAATTTTATAATTAAGTTTATCAAAGCAAACATATTACTCATCAAAACATAATATTATAGTTAAATTCTTTAAGGCAAACATAAATCAATATTTTTCTTTTAAGACATCAAGACATATATCAATATCTTACAAACTATTAATTTAATATCTAGCCTAACATTGCATGGGGAAAAGCCCTTACCTTAGGCGCTTTCTTTCTTAACACCTCTAAATTTGCACGAGAAATAGCTCACGAGGCAGTAATGAATTTAACACCGATAGATATTGGAACTTACGACTCAGAAAATTATTTTGAGAGTGTACGAATGACAAATAGGTGTGACAACAAGATGCCTAATGGAAACGTATGAACATATAAGCTATTTACGTTGCACTATTACCATTGATTTCTTGTCTAAAATTGAAGTGCACTTAATTCCAACATTATACTACCAATAATTACTATTCTTTAATTTTATTAGGTTGTTACAAAGCCAATTGAAATTTATATGTATGAGTTAATTTGAATTAACTAATAGAGTTCACATATATTGAAGGGAGTCACACACTAATTTTAATTAAATAAATAAATTAGAGATTGTCACATCACCCTTTTAATTTTTTTTATCTAATAGTTACGAAACCAAAAATTTCATAGAATTATTTTGTAGACAATTATAATAAAATTATAATTTTAGTTTAAAAGAGATGAATGCATGAGATACAAAAAAGACAATAGTCTTTTTTTGTCCTCTCTTAATTGCACAAAAAACTTATAATTAAATTTATAATCTTCCTTTAAAAATAAATTAAGGGTGTTTAAAATGAATTAATGCACATTATGTCAAGAAAACACCATGAATTGTCATAAAATCGTGTCATAAAGAAGAATAAAAGAATGAGCCAAGTCACTAATTTTTGTTTTTATAGGATGGACCAAAAATATTTTCAAAATACTTATACATAAAGGATGGTTTCACTAACTCTATAATATCTCCTAAAATAAATACTTATTTTGGTCGCAAATAAAACTAACAAACAATACAACTTATATAAATTCTAATTTAATTAAATAATTCAACTGATATTTTATCAACTAAAATAAATCAAGCAAGACAAGAATACCACTCAGACATACAAATATAAAAACAAACACATCTAACACATCAATTTCATGATTATCGAAACTAATCAAATAAAAAAAATATCCATTTATGAAATAATGACATCATAAATAATCCTCATGTAATTGTCACGTCAAAACAATTAAATAAAAATGAAGATTATAATTATTTAGGTAGAATAGAGTGTGATAAAATTTAATTTAATTTATTTACACATAGAATAATTATTAATTTAATAATAACAATTACTAAAAAGATACATATATAATATATATGAAAATTTTGGGTGTTACAGTGGTGATGCTACTGGCAGGAAAGGAGTTAAGCCACTCCTTAGCATCATCTTTCAATGACGATGGAAATAATCTCAATTTCTTGCCTTCTTCAAAACAATCATCCACTTTCACTATTTCACATAATTCAAAGAAGTTCGTGAGTTGTCTATTGGCATCTTCGTTTTGTTTACCGGAAAAATGAATCTCCTTCAACTCTCGGAATAGAGCGGGGCTCACTTCAAGCTTGTTAACTGTGACTGGTGTGTTATGGGTAGCTAATCGAGCACAGTCTCTATTTCGATTCCCATACTCGTCGAGGGTACGTTCAGGTGGTGGTGACTCAGCCATTTCCGCAAATATGGGGAAATCCCCCAAATCCTCTTCTTCCAATACTAACTGTCTTTTCTTTTGTCTCCTTTCTCGAACCTCTTTTCGATTTGCTTTCACAGTTTTTTCGATTTCTAGATCAAAGGAAAGTTCAGCTGAGGATTGGCCTCGCTTACAAGTTTAGACAAATTGTGAGTAATGAACAGTTTTAAGATAAAGAAGATAGATAATTAAGTTTAATAAAACAGTTTTAAAATAAAGAAAGATAGATAATTAAGTAAAAATAAACAGTTTTAAAAAAAAATTAAATTAAAAATTAAAAATTTTATTGCAGAGCAAAAAATTTCAATTAAGTAAATAAATTAAATTCAATAGTGATATGGCAATCCCCTGAAATAGCGCCAAAAAATTGATAGCGTTTCAGCAAGTGTATTGAATCGTTGCAAGTAATAATTACCGAGTGTCGAACTCAAGAATTGCGTTTTACTATTGAATTATATTTAGTTACTAAAATTGAACAAAAAAAATTCCCAAATTGATTAAAATAATATTTAAAATTAACAACAGTTATAAAATTGATCTTTTATAATAAGAAAATGTCAGGGAGGAGTTTCACTTGGAATCCAACCTTGGTGTCTAATTTGATCCTAGTTATTGAATTCCTTTATTGAATTATTATCGAATTCTCTTTATTATTCTTGTCCTAATGTCTTAATGACAGAACATTTAATTTCAAAGTAACCCCTAATTCTGTAGGGGATTTAAGATTTGAATTAAGCATTAGTGTACAAGAATTCTCTTTTTAAATTATTGCATCTGCAACTAATTTAATTGGTTTCATGACATGCATCTATCTCTAGACTACAAATTCATGAATTTCTCATCTCAAGCATTTGTAAAGTTCACTTCCGTTTCAAAATACGAATGGTATAACATTTTAATGTTGATCAAGCAATAAAAAACATTAAGCACAGAGATGAGAAAAATAATTCAATAAACTAATTCATATAACTAGAAATCAAATTAGAAAAAATAACAGTTTCATCTTGTTACACTCATCCTTAACAAGTTTTATGGTATGCACTTTATGGCGATGCACTAATTCATATAATCATTACATTAGGCTTGGTGGTGCACTTTATGGTTTGGTTTATGTGGAGTTGTTTATGTGAACCCTAATTTCTATAAGATTTATGTGAATTATTATATATGTTGCTCATATTTGTTGTTGTATATATGTATGTTTGTTTTGGTTGGTAGATCGTTGTTGTTATTAAGTACTTGATTATTGAAAAGAAAATGGTTTGGTTCTGAAGGTTTCTATCTATGTTTTTGATAAAGATAACTATGTAATTGTAAAACTCGTTTTGGTCTCAGGTTTTTGTGCTAATCTTTGCCTCGAGCTATATATTGGGTTTTGGGTGCATCATAAGGTGGATAGCATGCTTTCAAAATGGTACATTTACTTTGATTCTCAATTTTGACAAGAGGTTTTAAAAAGAAAAAACTTACACAAGTTTTATAAAGACAAAACAAGTAATTACTTTCAAAATCATTTTGCATTTAGATTTTAGAATTTTACCAATAACACTCCAAAAATTAGGGTGTTACTCTAACGCCCCAAATTTTTTATCAAAAGTATTACTTAAAAATATTTATTGCTTAGAAAAATTACGACAATTTGTTTTTAATTATTTAAGTAAGAATACCTAAACTACTATTCATTTAAGTAATTAGTAAATCATAAACACAAAAATCATATACATAATAACTTATAGGCACAATTGCTCATGCAGTCTCTTAACTTAATTTCATATAACACTGCAGTCATTTATCTTTTTTTCTTCCCGATTTGGTCATTTATTTACTAGAAATAATAAGGTATAACATTTATTATATAAAAATGACTTTTAGTTTTTAAGCCTACAAATTAAATGGGTAAATAATAAATGAATAGAAAAATCACATTTTCAAATTCAAATATCATAAAATAAATACAAGAATGGTATGAATTTATATACACTGTCATGTGAGTTTTTTAGAAAAAGAGAAAAACAACCTCAAAATGTCATTGTCATAGTAGAATTATTAGTAACTCTACAAATACATGCTCTACCTATATAAAAACAAAGATTACCTACATGAAAAAATAGATGCTATTAAAATTTTGGTCTTCTCAAACAAAATATGTTTGGAATATGCTAAAAAACTACTATACTTTCTTGGACCGTGAAGACATTCAATGACACCACAGGAATTTGAAATATGTTTTTTTTTTTTAATTTTTTTTTAAATAATTTTACAAAATAGTAGTTATCTATAACAAAAGCCAAATTTAGAAACAATACAAATAATCTTCTGTGCCTTTGTTTTCTTTTCTTTATTTTTTTAAAAATGTTCCTCTGTGTTCTATTATGAGTGTTTTTTTTCTTCTCAACATTGGCAGAACTCTTGTGCATATAATACACTTGGGTTTCTTCTCGTGCGTAATCATAAAAGCTTGTTATAAATACTATATATATATGTGTGTGTGTGTATATATATATTGGTGTATAAATGTAACATCCCTCTTTAGCATAAATAATTAATAATAATATATAATAATAATAATAATAATAATAATAATAATAATAATAAATAATAATAATAATAATATATAATAATATAATAATAATAGTAAGAAACAAAGAAAGAAAAGAAGGGGGGAAAAGAAAGAAAGAAAATTAAAACAAAAAATAAGAAGAAGAGGGGTGAAACATAAAGAAATAAAGAGAGGGAGAGGAACAAAGGGTAAGAGAGAGAAGAAGAAAGAATGAGAGAGAGAAAAAAAAACATTGACAAAACTAGAAAAAAGAAAGGAAAAGTGCAATTTTTGCTAGAAGTCAAGGTAGAATCAGTTGAGAGTATCATCATCTTCTCAATTCTTTTGGAAATCAAGAGGTGAATTTTTCTTTTTCAATTTCTCTTTCTTACATGTATGAGATAATGTTTTCCATAGGTTAGGGATTTGAAGATTAAGGGTTTGAAATGAAGAAATGAATTTTTATTTTTTTTATTTTTTTTGGGTTAAATTTAGGGTTTTTGAAATAGATGGTTAAAATAATTTATGCATGTGAAGTTCTATGACTGAAATTGAGAATATATTATTGTAGAATTGAGTTTCCTTGATGACATGAAATTATGCTCTTTTGATGTGTTTGAAATTAAAGACCTTGAGTTTCACTATTGTGACAAATTAGTTTGAGTAAATTGACATTTTTATGTTGTTTTAATGTATTCATGACTGATTTATTCATAATTTGTAGCATTATTGTTTGCAAAGATTGTTAGGAAATTAGTGTGATTGAATAAGTGGTGTTAACTTAAAATTCGTAGGACATATGTGTGATGTTTTGGTCATAACGTTTTCTCTAGACTTTAGTTCTGAATTGTTTTTAGTTTTCTGGAAACTAGGCTCAATTACCTTCAAATTGAGTTCGAATGTTGTGATGTTTGATTGAGTATTGATGCTTAAAAATAGGTTACAACTTAGACTAGAGTTATTGTCCTGTTTTTTTTGTCTTTGTGTATTGTTTTGATAAATTGCAAGAATTAGGGGCTTAATTTTAAAAAAAAATTATCTATAAATTAGACATCATAAGATTTCCAAAGAGTATTCATTTACTCAATTCTGATACTTATAAGTTCCTGTCAGTTGACTCTGCATTTAAACTCAGTTTTGTGTTGTTATAACATAAATTTGGAGCTGTTTTGGAAAAAATCTATCTTAAGCAGGTTCCCTTGAATTTCATTTTACATTATATGATTAGTATGATATAATTGACTTAATAATTATGTTATCATAAGAATTTTCAAGTTTGAGTGTGTGTAGTCTTTAATATATTATATATATATATATATTAATTACTAGATGTTTTAAGATTAAGGTGAAAAGTATATGATTCATCCTAGCGAGATGAATTATCTGTCTATATACGATGAAAGCGAGGGGTAAGCGAAAGTAAATGGGGCACCACTTAGAGACGTAATTATTTCTAATCTTACCAAAATAAAGTTACTAACAAGAAAAGGGCATTAGTAAAACTAATGTAGTCTTTATGACATGTTTGTTAGGTAGAGTTTAAGTCATTAGATTACTCACGGCTAATGGCTTAAATGCTTAGAAAGAGTCAAAACTACACATAGAAGAGAAACTCAAAATATAAATATATCTTTGAATTAGAATGTTAATTGATTTGGTTTCATTCCTTGGAACCCATTGAGATGTAATCTCTTTCCATTTATATGTTTTACAGGTAAAAAATGCTTAGATCAAGAGCTGGAGAAATGAAACATATCAGTTTATGCTATAGTTTGCTAAAATTTCGAGGAAATTATTTTGAGACATGGATGTGTTATGTACTCCATATTTTTGCTCTTACTTTGAAGGATTAGTATGTGTATTAATACATTTGCATGACTTTGTGTCGAGATTTGTATTAACCATTCCTTTTATCGAATTATGTTAATGCCAAATTATATTCTTAAACCAATTAACTTATGGTATTACAATAATAAATATTATTTGTATAAATCTTAAGAATTTCAATCTAATACATTAAAAGTCAAATTCTTACTTATGAGTGTACAAAATAAAATTATGACTAAGAATAAGGTACTACCATATTTTTATTTTTTATTTGATGAATTTGATATTGTTGGAGATAAAATATAGTTTATTTGATTATTTGAGTTATGCATTTGATAAAATTTGCATTTTATTCACGATGATAATTAATTTATGGGTTTTGTTTGAAAACTTTGATAAATTTTTTGAATTTTTGTATAAAAAAAAAAAGGATAACATTGACATTTTAAAACATAAAAGATCATATTGTCACTTAAAATTAAAAATAAAAGACCAAATTGGAAAGAAGAAAAAAAGAATAAAGGACTAAAACGTTAATTGAAAATTAAGTTAAGGGACCGCGAGTGTGCTATTTAGACCTAATTTATATCATATTTTTAAGTCTAAAATTCGTTAGCGGATAAATAAAAACTCCTTCAAAAGAAAATAAATTTTTATGAGTTATTAGAATATCATGTTTCTCAAAATACAAATTGAATACTTTAGTCTTTTCCTCTTATAGTGTAATCTCAGTATACTTGATTTAACTATAATTTCTTAATTTAATTCCAAACACTTAGTAGTACTTGTATGGTTTTCATACAAAAAGTAATTTCTAATTAAATAAGTAAAATACAACTTATAACTCTCATTCCTAATATAACCTAATAGAACGGAGTTTCTCCCAAAATTGAACTTCAAAACTCATTAACCTGTAATAATTGCGATTTCGCAAACGCATGGTCATGTCAGTTAAACACAAACTACGAAGGAGGTGAGTTTTAAAATAATGTTGATAGTATAATATAAGTAAGAAAAACACGCAAATAATCAACACAGAGTCGTATCAACCACATCACAGTATATCAAAAAGTTCAATGAAATTATCGTATTATAGAGTCATAATCAATTAAGGAAAATCAATATCTCATTATAACATTAAATGATCTAAGATAAATTATTATAACATTAGATACACATTAACCACAACAAAACAATCACAAGATGGTGCAATATTATGCATGCTCTTGATATCTATATGATTCATATATAATATCTGCCACTAATGCAACTTCCATACAGAAAATCACTCATATCAATGGAGAAAAATAAATTTGCCACAAAGGCAACTTCACGAATATTCATATGCCATGACATGATGGTGCATTATCAAAGAAAAAATAATTTTCCCATACAACCCACTAATATTCATATGCCATGACATGATGATGTATCATCAAAATTAAATATTCCCACACAACCCACTAAGACTAAGTCAAATGATCCAAAAATAACTTATATGAAATCATTACCTTATTCAAATATCACTAATATCATACATCACATGTTCTTATCATGAAAATCAAATATTCATAAACAAGCATCATAAAAATCAAAGCTTCCACCCCACATATCATGAAGATCATATATTCATAAGAAACTATCACAATGATCAAAGCTTACACTATACATACCAAGAAATCATATATTCATAACAGTATCATAAGAATCAAAACTTTAATTTGTTACTAAACTTTCTTCACATATACCACACAATTGCAGAATTTAAATCAGACAACATCTAATAAAAGTTTCTAATCCATATTTTAATCCTACAAATCTTAATTAGTCATATTAATTCAATTATTACTAAATAGGGCTACCGTCATGCGTAGCGAACTTTGCATGAAATGTTGAAAAATACGGTTTTCTCGTTCATCTCACATTATAATATACTCATGAAATCAAACGCTCTTTCACCGCTTACCTTATTTCGACGCATTCACACATGAATACGAGTCCACAAGAAAAAGACATTTGTTCTTTGACTCCTTTTCCTTCAATCGATCTAACTCGACAGTTTATGGGTAAACGTCAAAAATAAATTATAAAAACACTTTAGGATTGTCAATTTCAAAATTGAGTCGAAAAATCATCACCTTATTCAAATATCACTAATATCATACTCACATGTTCTTATCATGAAAATCAAATATTCATAAACAAGCATCATAAAATCAAAGCTTTCCACCCACATATCATGAGATCATATATTCATAAGAAATTATCACAATGATCAAAGCTTACACTACACATACCAAGAATTCATATATTCATTAAAGTATCATAAGAATCAAAACTTTAATTTGTTACTAAACTTTCATCACATATACCACACAATTGCAGAATTTAAATCAGACAACATCTAATAAAAGTTTCTAATCCATATTTTAATCCTACAAATCCTAATTAGTCATATTAATTCAATTATTACTAAATAGGGCTACCGTCGTGCGTAGCGAACTCTACATGAAATGTTGAAAAATACGGTTTTCTCGTTCATCTCACATTATAATATACTCATGAAATCAAACGCTCTCTCACCGTTTACCTTATTTCGACACATTCACACGTGAATACGAGTCCACAAGAAAAAGACATTTGTTTTTTGACTTCTTTTCCTTCAATCGATCTAACTCGACAGTTTATGGTAAACGTCAAAAATAAATTATAAAACACACTCTAGGATGGTCAATTTCGAAATTGAGTCAAATAAACTTAACCTATATAGGAAAATAATCAGTAGACAATATAGTCAGTGTTTGCACGGTCGTTTTGGCGTTGATTTCACTCAAATCAGACTTATGATGAAGAAGAACGGTGCAAAATAAGGAATTTCATAAACGGAGAAGTCAAATATTTTAGAGAGAAATTGGAATGGTTAGAAATCTAAGAAAATATGTTTAATTGACTAACTAAATAAATGAAACATGTGACACCTTAAACCCCAAAATGACATATATAGTTTTTTATACTAGATTTTGTTTTTAGGAAAATTCGCAGCGGATAAGAAAATTTGTTTCTAAAAAAAATGTCAGGGAGGAGTTTCACTTGGAATCCAACATTGGTGTCTAATTTGATCCTAGTTATTGAATTCCTTTATTGAATTATTATCGAATTCTCTTTATTATTCTTGCCCTAATGTCTTAATGACAAAATATTTAATTCCAAAGTAACCCCTAATTCCTTATGGGATTTAAGATTTGAATTAAGCATTATTGTACAAGAATTCTCTTTTTAAATTATTGTCTCTGCAACTAATTTAATTGGTTTCATGACCTGCATCTATCCCTAGACTACAAATTCATGAATTTCTCATCTCAAGCATTCGTAAATGTTTTGTCACCTATCACATTTCGTAAGCATTGATAAGAAAATTTGTTTCTAAGAAAATAAAAACTTTTATAACTAATTTAGGATATCACATTTCTCAATTTAATTTAAAAAACTTAGTAGTACTTATAAGGTTTTCGTACAAAAAGTCATTTCTAATTAAATAAAGAAAATACAATTTACAACACTTAATTCCCGGTATCACCTATCAGAGCGGGGTTTCTCTCAAACTTGAACTTCAAGACTCATTAACCTGTAATAATTGCGATTTCTCAAATGCATGATCAAGTCAGTCAAACACAAACAACAAAGGAGGTGAGTTTCGAAATTATGTTGATAGTATAATATAAGTATGAAGAATACGCAAACAATCAACAATAGACCGTATCATAATCACATTACGATATATCAAAATATTTAAGCAAATAGTACCATATTATAACATCAAAGTCACTCAAGTAAATTAATTATCTTATTATAATATGCATCAAATCATCTAAGAGAAATTATTATTACTTTTGAAACACATCAATAACAGCAAAACAATAATAAGAAAATGCAATGCTATGCATGATCTTAGACTATACTTCACAATGTGGTACCATTCTAACTCTGAAGTACTTGGTTATGAGACTTGATACCATGCCACCATTCCGGTGGACGGAAAATTCAAATTGGCCATGTCCTCATAGGTCCCCTCAACTTAACCCAATACACATACACGTGACAGTCGAGGTAAACATGTGTTGTGTGGTAACTCCCGATATTTGAAGTGCTACCTCCAAGTCACCTAGGAATTCCCCACCTAAATACCTCCAAAGTCTAACAATCTTGTCTTAAGGCTCAACATCAGACCGCCACGATCAGGCTCATTTAGTTGTACTTCCTCAGAATCACTAGGCTTGTCAAGCCCTACCTATATACAAAATAATCTCCATTTCACAAATTCTCAATATTTATTTTCTTCCTTATGATACTCCATTAAGATCGTCATCTCAAACACAAATTAGAATCACCATTATTTCATCAATTATAAAGTTACTTCAATATTCTCATCACAAATTTATAACATCACTATCATTAGTCATACATCATCACATAAACTCATCACAAACTTATAGAATCACTATCATCAATCATACCTCATCACATAAATTTATCAAAAATTTATAACATCACAATTATTAATCATGCATCATCATCATCACATAAAATTATCACAATGCATCCATCTTGTATTATCACATCACATAAACTCATCTAATCAAACATATACATAAAATTTATTTGATACCCAATATCACTATAATATCAAATCCCACACATTTAAAGAAATTAAATCAATCAACACCTTACAAATATTTCTATTCTATAATTTATTCTCACAATTTCCATATTTGCATATTAATTAATTTATCCCTCAAAGGACTACTGTTGTATGTAGCGAGTCCCGAATAAATCGTTGAGAAATACAGTTTTTCCCGTTCATCTCATAATATATTATACTCATCGATTCAAACGCTCGATCACCCCTTACCTTATTTAGACGCTTTCTCAAACACATAAATTAATGGAAGTTTTAAATTGCAATTGCAGATCAACAACATACAACGAACGAATCCAAATAAACACTGAGTTCACAAAATTGTCGAGACATGACTGATAAATTATGCGGAGCATAAAATAAATGTTAATAATTAATAATAATTTTAGGAGCAAAAATGGAGTCAAAACGACGAGAAAAAACTGCATAAAAAGTCTCATCGTCACATTAGAGCGCCGGAAGGGTCTGACGTCAGCTTCACCGAAAATGAAAATGAGTACTATTCTTCAAGGTTTCGACAAGAGGAATAAAAAAACTATACCATTTTTTTGAGACGACAAACATAGTGATCGGAATTGCCCAAAAACAGCTCACCCAAGGAAAGAAACGCAATTGTTTTTGATGAAACAGAGCCACGATCGATAACATTGACGCAAAAAATGGATTTAGTGGCCAATTTTGTTGGGATAGAGGTTGAGATCAATTTAAATGACAGAATTGGTGAGACTGAATTTGAGAGAAAAATGGTTTGCTACGATTTGGCTCCCATTAGTCTAATTTTCATTTTCTATTTTTTTTTTAATTGCAGAATGAGGGGTGCAGATAGAAGATGTACATGTACAAGAGTAAAAATGTATAGCCCAACACAGGTAGTCAAGTCTAAAGCAGAAATATGGGTGTAATGAGCAACTAACAAGTGTAGAAAAGAAAAGTCCAACGAGTCATAGCTCATATCAATATGGAGAAGTAAAAAAATAGGGGTGTAAAGAGTCGGTCCAAAAATTATTTTCTAGTATTTTCTAAAAGTCCTTAATAATAAATAATTTATTACTTTTCTAGAAACTTTTTCTCCAAATACTCATTTTAACATAATATTATTTATCCCTTAACATAGATAAATCTAATTTTAACCAAAACTCTCATATTCCAAAAATAATAAACTATATTATTACTATAACATTATTCAAAATAATCACATAAAAATACATCATCTTTATAGAATATTGTTCACATAGTATTCATCTTCATCTTCATCTTCAAAATCTTAACCTTCATCTTCATCAACATCTTCATCTTCAAAACCCTAACTTTCAACTTCATCAACATCTTCATCTATATCCTCAAAATCCTAACCTTCATTTTGGTCATTTTAAAACTACGTTTACGTGAACTTAGTTCAAGTACGTTTACGTGAACTTAGTTCAAGTACGTTTACGTGAACTTAGCTCAAGTACGTTTGTGAACTCGGTTCAAGTACGTTTATGTGAACTCGGTTCAAGTACGTTTATGTGAACTCAGTTCAAGTACGCAATTTTTACAATTTTACAATGTACGTGAACTCAGTTCAAGTACGTTTACATGAACTTCGTTCAAGTACGTTTACGTGAACTCAGCTCAAGTACGTTTACGTGAATTCAGTTCAAGTACATTTACATGAACTCAGTTCACGTACAACCTGATATTTTTACAATTTTACAACGTACGTGAACTCAATTCAAGCACGTTTACGTGAACTCAGTTCACGTACTACTTGGAATTTTTACAATTTTACAATGTACGTGAACTCAGTTCAAGTACGTTTTACGTGAACTCCGTTCACGTACAACATGAGATTTTTATAATTTTACAATGTACGTGAACTTAGTTTAAGTACGTTTACGTGAACTCAGTTCAAGTACGTTTACGTGAACTGAGTTCACGTGCCACCGATGAGTCTCAAACTCCATTAATTACACAATCTTAAACCACATATGTTTATGTGAACTTAATTCACGTACTACCTGAGATTTTTACAATTTTACAATGTATGTGAGTTCAGTTCATGTAATGTTATAATGTACGTGAACTTAGTTCACGTAAAATCCCCAGATTTTGAAAAAAATTACTAACTCAAAAACAAAACAATAAACACACTTTATTTGACCACTTAAACTACAATGTAAAGAGGGAACTGATGGATGCAAGTTATGAGTGAATGATGTAAGTTTTGAATGATTATGAGTTATGATGGGTGAGTTATGATGATTTTGTGATATGTGAATTTTGAGTGGTTAAGAATGGTGATGAAGGGATAAATAGAATTAAAGAATATTATATTCAAGGGCAATTTAGGTATTTTGTTTTTAAAAATAAAATGAGCGGCGTGGATAGTAAAATGAGAGGTGTAGGTAGCAAATTTGTTATATTTTTTGATAGAGTAATTTTAAATAGATTTATAAGGTGGAAATAGGGGCGATTAGGCGTTGGGGTGTTAGGTAATCAGAAGATTGCTTGCTTCCTATTATCCGGAAAGTTCATCCAATGAGAAACACACCGAAAGAAAAATAGACACAACTTTGGCATTTAGAGTTCAGTTTCCGCTGTAACTTGAGAATGGGTGCGACTTCAACCTTCTCGTTTCCCTTTCTTGTCGGAGTTCCCTTTTCTCCTTCAACTTCTCTTCGAACAAAACCGACTTTAGCAGTAGCTGCTTCTTCGGAGGATGCACCCGCAACTAAATTACTGACATTTATCGGCAAAGGAGGTTCTGGCAAAACCACCGCCGCTATCTTCGCTGCTCAGGTACATTTTTTATCTTCAATTTTCCTTTTTAATTTTTAGTCTCTATAAATTAAAATAAATGGACGATTTTATCGGAATGCTATTGGAGTTTGTATATTCGCTTGATCTGTATTGAACTGTAGGCAGAAAATAAGCTCAAAATTATATATTTTTTAGGTCCAAATTTTCTGTTATTTTAGTTTATTGAGTTTTTGGCACTAGAAAATATATGTTTAATTCATCATGTTAAAAAATTCCACATTTTTGTGGTGAAGATATTTATAATATTCTGTGCTTGAAAAAAAACATTTTAAAATTCATGTATTACACATGATTTGACTTAATTGATATATTTTTTTAACCGATATTCTACTTATATGCTGCATTTGGACCTAGGAATAAGGTCAGTCATGAAGTTGATTGATTCTATATGCTTTGCTGATAAATTATGAAACCAAACTATAAATAAAAGAATGCTTTTAGTCCTTGCAAATATATAGTTTGATGAAAGCCTCGGCTCCGGTGAAACAAAATTGAGAATCGCGATGGTGGAAATGGTGAAAGACGCCACAATTGTGGTGGATATCCAATAAGTGGGGAAGACACCACAACCGACTATGGAGGTTCCGATTGATAAGTCAGAGAGGAGCGCCACGGAAAAATCAATAAGCTCAAAGACGCCAAAAATAGCAGAGCATAGAGCTGCAACTTTTTGTCTTCCTAAACGTAAGACTTAAAGCCAATTGAATGCCTAATTGATCACTTTAATGGCTGCACTTCAATTGGAAGTTAACTAGTGCCATAAAGTGTAAGTTAGACTTCTCCAACAATCATATCTTGCTTAACTAAAAAAACCTGCAGCTGCTACTATTATGTTTAGGATCTAAAAAACTTAAAATGCAACTAATAAATAAATAATGAAAAATAACAAGTTTTAGTCGGCCAAAATACTGCAAACAAGTGTGCAACCCATTACACAGATTAAAACTTATTTAATATAAAATTAAATTAGATAAAATGTGGACCAGACCCTTCCTCCTTTAATTTTTAAGATTGGCTTCAAGTGTTCCTCATAGTTTCCTGTAAATTTATAGTAGTCTTTATTCGAAGGGACTAAAATCAAAATGTTTTCGTATTATAGGGACCAATTTCAATATAAATGAATATTGCAGGTACTAAAAACAAAATTCAAATGACCAAAAGCAAAAAATGTATATTTTGAGAAACTAAAGACAAAAAACATTTTGACAAGGACTAAAATAAAAAAAGTGATATATTTGCGTGGACAAAAATTATATTTAAACCTGATAAACAATTTCTTCAATTCCTCCTTCCTCACATTTTCTTATTTCTTCCAAAAACCACAGAACTTCAAGTTCTTTTTTGTTTGAGGACAACTTCTGATTCTTTCTTTTGCCATAAATATATGCTGATAAATTCCATAATCATCTTAGTTTAATACTGTTAATACAATTCATGTTTTTTTGTTGTTCTTTGTGCCTGATATTTCAGCATTATGCAATGGCTGGATTGAACACATGTTTAGTGATACATAGCCAAGACGTCACTGCTGACTATCTCCTCAACTGTAAGATTGGAACTTCCCATGTCATATGCAGCAAGAACCTTTCAGCTGTTAGGTTGGAAACAACCAAAGTGCGTGTCACGTTTTCCATTTCCTCACTTTATATATCACCTTGTGTATGTTTTGATTTTGATGTATACCGACTTTGAGCATTTCTCTATAAGTGCAGATGCTTCTTGAACCCTTAAAACTTCTGAAGCAAGCAGATGCCCAGCTTAATATGACACAAGGAACACTTGGAGGGGTGGGTACGTAATATGTTTTCCATAATATTCTTTATCTATATTCCTTTGATTAAGGTTTGAAATTGCAGTTGCAGACTTGGATGTGGTTATGTCACAATTGTGACTATGTCTTCCTCTTTTCTGTCATATAATAGATTGTTGGAGAAGAGCTTGGCATCCTTCCCGGAATGGACTCGATCTTTTTAGTACTTGCACTTGAGAGGCTTGTAGGATTTTTGGGGATGGAGGCTTCAAAGAGTCGACAAGATAAATTTGACATAATAATATATGATGGTGTCAGCAGCGAGGAAACCTTGCGAATCATGGGTGGAAGCAGTAAAGCAAGGTTTTGGAATTGCTACTTTTTTATCTTACAAGACATGCTCATCCTCAACGTTTTCTTTGGTTTGAATCGTTCGATAGTGATTTTGTAGATTGTACTTGAAATATATCCGCACATTGGCTGAGAAAACTGACCTTGGGAGACTGGCTGCTCCTTCACTCCTCAGACTTGTGGATGAGGCCATGACAATAAGTAGCAGCAGATCTTATTTCAATGGTAGGATGAGTTCAGAAACATGGGACACTTTGGATCAATTTCTGGAGGTAAGAGAGTAAATACTGTTTAATAATTATACTTATTAGTGAAAAAATGAGAAAGTTCTTTATTGATTATGTGTTGTCCAGAGGGGATCTTCTGCCTTCTCAAACCCACAGAGGTTTGGTTGCTTGCTTGTGATGGATCCTAACAATCAAACGTCTGTCAATTCTGCATTACGTTATTGGGGGTGTACAATTCAGGCTGGTGCTCAAGTTTCAGGTGCATTTGGAATCTCCTCTCAGCAACCAAAACTGGAATCATTCGAAAGAGCAAAGAAAAATCTTTCTCCCTTGCCTTCTGCTTTCATCTCAAGTCCGTTAATGAATAGCCCAATAGATTGGAGCAGTGTTCTACTCAACACTGCGAATGAAGATGCTAGGAATATTCTTACTTCACTATCAAGCCAATCCAGTAATACGACATCATCAGTTAAATTTGATGTCAAAAGAAAATCAGTTACGCTCTTCATGCCAGGTTTTGACAAATCAGAGATTAAGCTATACCAAGTATGTAATATCCTCCTTCTCATAAGTTTTATATTTTCTAACTTGCTTTCTAAATTCTAACCATATTCTTCAAGGCACTTTTTTTGATATAATGTAATAGAAATATGATGATTATTATCCTCTTGGCCTAAAAAGAATTGAAATATAACAGAGTTTTGAACTCTGTCATTATGGGCACAGATTTTATTTATAATAAAGAATAAATTGGACACTGTAGATGATGAGAAGATTATATTGTTTTTGTAACAGTCCGACCCTTACTGTTATCGGCACTGTTAATCACGACCTTCTCGCCCCCTTTTCCACCCATTGAAAATAACGAGTTTTTGCCTTCCGTGGGAATCGAACCCGGTACCTGAATGATAAGTACCACTGTCCATTCATTCTCACTACCAATTGAATAATCAAAATATGAAGAAATCAAGAGCTATGGTTGAAGCAACTTTAGAATGAATTGAAGGTTCTTGCTGTGATTAGGAAGCGGTGGCCTTGGTCAAAATTTCTTTTCTTTTCCATCTTTGATCTTTTCTATAGATGACAAAAAATGGTGGAAGTTATCTATGTAATAGTGGCGAGGGAAGCGTAACGTGAAATTGCAACCAAGGCTCTGATCCCATTTCAGAAATATAAGAATTAGGAGAAAAAAGGGAAGTCATAACCGAAAGCTCAATTGAGAAAACTTAAAATGTAATCATATTTGATAAAAGATAAAAATTGATTCAATGATACTTCTATTTATATTGGTTAGTGAATACTTACTGTTAGAATATTAGAAAATATCTTATAATATCTTATAGTATCTTTTATATTATATTAAAGTATCTTGATTTATTTTCTATGATCAATTTATAATCATAGAGAATCTTAGAATATATCTCTTTATTATTATGATTTGTTCCTGATTTAGGATTGAGTCTATGTTTCTCTATAAATAGAGATTAGTATTGAATCTTTTGTAAAAAAGTCAGCATTAAGCTATTATCAATAATATTCAAACCCTTATTATTTTCTCTCGTCCTTTTCTCTAAGATCCCACAACTTCAACATGGTATCTAGAGCCGATTTCGATCCTCCTTGAACGATCCCGCCTCTATTCCGCTGTCAAGTTCCCAATAGTTAGGGAATATAATCATAGTTTCTCTTTTCCAACATTTCAACACGTTTCACTCGATTTCCATTCAATTTGTTACTACCACCGCTGCCACTATTTCCGACAAATTTTCCTGCGAACAACAGTCATCTCCAGATCAGGTCATACCTAAAAGCGCGTCGCCAAAAACCGTCACACGCGCTCTCACGCACTGCAAATCTCTCATGCAAGTAGATCTTTTGCCGCTGCCGTCTGCTACTGCCTGTCGTTGCTGCTGTCCCGTCTCTTACTGCTGCCATCTGTTGTTGCTGCATGCCGTCGCTGCTGGAAAAGTTTTCCGACACAACCACTTCCATTGTGTGCGGAATCTCCCAATATACACAACCCAGACTTTCTTTTAGGTCAAAAGTTGCTCCACACGCGCTTATGTACCTCCAAGATCCGTCGTGTTTATCTCACGCGCCGCCACCAACAGCCTCGAGTTCAGGCGCGTCTGTCCGCTTTCCGGCATAATGTTTCAGTCGTCTAAATTGAGTTTTCCTTCCTGGTTTTAGATCTGTTTTAAGTTTTTTTCTTTCGAACCACATGTATACAACTTGGCAATTTGTCCCAGATACACTGACCCAATCTTTGTCCCAGATGTACTGACCTTGTCTTTCTCTCCTTGAAGCATGCCTCTCTCTCCTTGAAGCAAATTCAAGTTTAAATATTTTGAGTCTCTGATATTATTGGTTTGAAGCTTCCAAATGCAGTTTTTTAGAAGGACGGACCTTGTTTTGTTCAACTGCTTGCCATGAATTTCTTTCATGCTGATGATCATTCCAACTATCTGGCTAGGCTATATTTATAGCAATTCTCTTCGACTTCACCTGCATCCCTGAGTTGCCTTTCCATCTTTTTTTTATTATTTTGCGGAGCAAAACATTGTTTTCTTGTAACAAGCTAAAACTTAGTAAGCTTTAGCTTGAGGGAGAGTGTTAGAATATTAGAAAATATCTTATAATATCTTATAGTATCTTTTATATTATATTAGAGTATCTTGATTTATTTTTTATGATCAATTTATAATCATAGAGAATCTTAGAATATCTCTCTTTATTATTATGATTTGTTCCTGATTTAGGATTGAGTCTATGTTTCTCTGTAAATAGAGATTAGTATTGAATCTTTTGTAAAAAAAGTCAGCATTAAGCTATTATCAATAATATTCAAACCCTTATTATTTTCTCTCCTACTTTTCTCTAAGATCCCACAACTTCAACACTTACCTTCTAACTACTTTGCTAACTGACTATAATTATAATTAACTACTTCAACTAACTCTAATGGTAACTAACTATTGATATTCTTAACAAGAACTAAACCAGAGTGCAAAATTGAGATCACTCTCTAAGGCATTCCCGAGGCTTTTTTCTCTCCTACACTATGTGACTTACAACAAAACTGTTTTCTCACAGCTAACTTTCATTCTTCTAACTTACCCTTGTTGCTGCCGTACTAACCGCTGTTACCATTATTAATTATTAATTCCCCTTTAGTCCTTTTATTTTGTCTAGCATACACTTTTACTTACACTTTAACATACACTTTCTTCTAACTTACCCTTATTTTGTATGCTAACTTTCACAAAACTGTTTTCTTTAACATACACTTTCTAACACACTCCTTATACTTACACTTTCTAACACACTCTTTAACATACACTTTTTAACACACTCTATTTTATTGGTTAAAATACACATGTATCCTACCAAATTTATATGGGATCCACATATTTTGGTGGAATTTATGTAAATTTTAACCAATTAAATATAGTGTATTAGAAAGTGTATTAATGAGTGTATTGGTAGCACTCCTTGAAGAGTTATATTGTGATTCTCTATCACAAACTATGCACTTCACACATGGTGGAATTTTGGCATTTTGTTTGTGGCGAACTTTTGAGAATAAACAAGGTGTTGATACTCTTCTCTCTCTGTTTTTTTTTTAAAATAAATGCAGTATAGGGGGGGATCTGAGCTTTTGGTAGAAGCAGGCGACCAAAGACGTGTCATCCCTTTGCCTCCAACAATTCAAGGAAAGGTTGGCGGGGCCAAATTCCAGGACAGAAGTCTTGTTATTACATTGCTATAATTCTATTATATGCTTTTTCCTTTTTTGCCTTTTATGCCTTGGCCCTGAAAACTACACCATGCCTGCTGAGGATTATTAATATTATACGGCAGTGACAATTCGTCTTTTAGTTCTTACTCCACATTTCTGCATAAATTGGACAATCAGTGGATTATGCAAAGGAAGTTTGTCATTTTTCATTCTCTCCTTTGAAACTTACATCTATATTTATAGGCCTCCAACTGTCTGATAAAAAAATTTCTCATGTAGGTTTCATTGAATTATTACTAACATGTTAAATGATCTCATGTAGATTCTCCATTGAATATTTGTTCAGTTGACTTTTGCTCTAAGATGACATAATTACAGGCCTCCAACTGTCTGATAAATTTTTTCTCATGTAGATTTCATTGAATTATTACAAAGATGCAAAATGATCTCATGTAGATTCTCCATTGAATAATTGTTTAGTTGAATTTTTGCTCTAAGATGACATAATTAAGTTGGTAGGGATGATCTTGGAGTTCAAATTTGCACTCACAATATAATTGATGTATCATATATCCAGTATGTATAATAGGCTATGCAAATTGCAGCAAAACGAATTATACAGCTGAAATGTAAACTTATACATATATGTATATAAGAGAAGCAAATACTAAGGAAAAAAGAATAAGAGAAAAAAAATGTTTTAACGGGTATACTATGTTTCTGGTTTACTATCTTCTTCACCAACTTGAGGGGTTTGGATGCGGCTTCGCAAGTCTTCAAAAGCCTTCATGCTCTCTGCATCAAATCCTCCTGCAAACTGAAAGCAAAAGCGTTTTGCACCACCATTAGGGTATTATTTGATATGCATTATAAACTTTAATGAATATCGATTCACGTATTAAGTACATTTTTCTTTGTAAACACGTTATGTTGGTCAGCTCAATTTTGTGACAACACTTGGTTGTTTTTGTTCAAATGTGCATTTGGTGGATTAGATGTAAAAGCAAAAAGGCTTGAAATAGCTGGTTATACATTTTAATCTATGAGAATTGTTACTTGCTGTGCTTTATGCTTTTCAAAAAATTGTTTGTACAAATTGTTAACAAGTTGTCAACAATAAAGAAAAGTGTAGTAAAGTGGTTATTTTAACAAAATATATAATGTACTTTTGATCCCTCTTAATTTTTTAAGGTGATTTCTTCTCTCGTCTCTTATATTCTCAAATATATGTTCGATTGGTCTTTACAAATGTAAAATATGTCCAAATTGACCAGCTAGGACACAAATTGGAGGTTTTTGAGAAAACATGAAAGGGAAAAAAATTGGAGGTTTTGAATCAATGGTTGAATATTTACTTTATGCTCTAAAGTGAGTGAAAGAGAAATCTAATTCATAATTAATTATGTCATGAATGTATTGTTGTTTAATCAATCAGTATTTTTGTTGAGTCAATCAAATATGTCATGAGCTAGTGCAAGAAAAGGAAAAGTGACCTAAAATTACCAACCTGATGTATCCGGAAAGCAAAACGAACGCCTTGTAGAATCAAGAACTCTCTAGTTGGTTCCTTCTCAGGTCCAGATAGCTCATCAAGTTCAGATGCAACACGTTTCATATACTTCTTTGCCAGTTGTACAGAAGAAAGTTTAATCTACAAATGGATTGGGAGAACCAACATGTGATTGTAAGCTACTTCATCAATGCAAATGCATTATACATGTAATGTTTTACTCCCTCTAGTATAAATATATACCTTGCCTACAACTCCGGAATCTTGTAGCCAATTTATTGGGATTCCAAATTCTCTGTACCGTGAAATAGCCATATCTCTTGTTCGCAATAGTGCATATACACTTTGCTCCACTCTGCATATAAAAAAAAACAACAATTATTAAAGAAATGTAAACAGAGACAAAAGATTCAAACCAATAGAGTTTACTAAATCATGTTCCACATTTTTGTGACTTTTAAAATTGTGAGAAAGTGATTTAAATAGATTTGTAAAGTTTTCAAGGATAATTTAACTAAGCTCTCAACATTAACAAGCCATGCATCAAATGCTAACTTTAGCTAGTAGTATTCTTGATTAAGTAATAAAATAATAAAAATATATTGCAGAAGGAAAAAGAGGCATGCATACTTTTCAAGCAAGGAATACATTTTCCTCAGGGCAGCATCACATGAGAGTTTGGGATCATCAATAAAGGTAGAGACTTGCTTCTCCAATTTCATCAGATCTTGATATTCAAAAGCTGCTTCCCTTAGTGCATCCGCTTTCCCTTCAGGCCAATCAAAGTGCTTCAGGACAGCTCGTTCATCAACCTTGCATTGCATAGGACAACATATAAGTATATCTATCTATTCTATACCATAATATAGACAGAACTCCATAAATAATATCCAATTTTGGTCAAATTTACTCTTAATAACACATTTTTCTTCAAATTTTAAAACATACAACATGGATATTGAAATTTAGATAGATTTATATAATATAGATATTATGAAACTGAAACATGCAAATAAATTAAAATATATATATGTCATACAATAAAAAAAAAACTATATAATACAAAGCACAATAGAAAATTGGACAGAATGATACGTTAGTGTTCATCTTTCTGCTAGTATAAATAATATGCAGTGATCAGATTATGGAACATAAGGTTACAAAATGTAAAAAATGATAAATAATTTAAGGGGCATGACACCTAATTAAATACATGCATACCAGGAAGGAAAGCTCCTCATCTAGCCAGTTCACAAAGGCAAGCAGGTCATTGATATCTGAGAAGGAGGCTGCTCTTACTTCAGTTGCCAAGGATATGACAAAATCACCTTGTGTTTCTACATCAGCTTTCACCTATATACATACATGTTTCACAAATGAGAAATAAATAGTTTTAAAAAATGTACTATGAAAATGAGAAAAAATAATAATAAAATAGATGGAAACTTTAACATACAGCTAAGAGGAATGTTGATCTATTCTCAATCTCCCCAATCATGTTGCTCCTTGCATCAGATGTGTTACTTGTTGAAGAAGAAACTAATAGTGAAGAAGTATCCTTCTTTGCTTCCCGTTTCATCAATGATTGATAAAATTCAACTAGTTGTGGAGCTCGATGAACTTTGTCGCCATCCAATGCCCCTTTTGATAGGCCTCTTGGGGGAGGAGGTGGTGGAGGCGGACCACCTGGTGGACGAGGAGGAGGAGGAGGTGGAGGAACAGATGTAGCAGATGGTATTCCACTCGAAGGAGCATTATCGGAACCAGCACCAGATGGTTTAGGAGGTGGCCTAGGCACCCTAGTAGGCCTTTTCTCGATGTCGACTAGCTTCATCTTGCTAATGCTTTGATTTTCAACATTCTTTCCATCCTGAGATTGATCATTTGGATCACTAACAGGAACAAATGGCTTCTCCTTTATTTGAGAAAGTTTAGGTGGCAAAGATGCAATAGGTGGTCTCTCTCTTTCACCCTTGGTCATATTCAAATTTGAATTGTCACCAAACTTCTGCACTCTTGCTTTTTCAGCCTTTGAGTTTAGATCTTTCTCCCTAGCCAAGGCCAATTTATGTCGATCTTTATATGCGGGGTATTTTTCTTCCGCGGTCGCCTCAACTGACTTGGACATCAATTGGAATGAAGCAGAAACAGAATTTAGTGAATCAGTGGATGCAACTTTTCTTAGATCAGCACTACCGGGAGAGTAAGTAGTAGATTCCTGATCACCCTGCCCGAACGTGGTGATGGCTACACTATCACCGGCATTCCTTATCATCAAGCTTTCAAGTGGACCCTTAGATCTAATATTCATACTCATCCTTCTTGGAGAACTTCCTGAAAAAGATCTTGATGGTGATGAAAGAGCACTAGAATCATCTTTGCTTTTACCACCCCATTTCTTCAATTTTTGGATTAGGCTAGTTTTCTTGCTAAGAGTACTATATTTGCTAGTAAAGCTATCAATAGAAGCATTGTCAAAATCTTCACTTCCTGGTGAAGAAGGATGAGAGAAGTTGCTATCAAGATCTGTGTCACCTTGACCTCGTTCTGATCCGGCGTATTCTAACATCAGCTGCTTCGCCCTCGCTTGTGATTTCGGACTAAGATTCTTGCTGAGGTCGCGCGCTGATAGTTTTCCCGAGGGCGCCTGCTGATTCTTTAGCTCATACCTCAAACACGCGTTGACCCAACGAAGGTATACAAGCTCTTCAACTTCACTAAACCTATTCATCTGAAGTCCTTCCACTTGCTTCAAAAGGTCTTCATTTGCATGTCTCAGGTTACTCACCTCCTCATTCGCCTTGGCAACCATTTCACTCTGCAGTCCAACATAAAGCTTCATGAAAATAAATTTCACTCACACATCTATAACATAACATTCATCTTGCTTGCACAAATACACATCTAAAACATAGTTGTTCACCACTTCCATGAATCAATGAAGTATACACAAACTTTATAACATTATGTCAAACAGGATTCCAAATAATTCAAATAGCTTTACAAAAGGAAGTTTCTAACTTATCATATGCTCATATTAGATAAGTACTAAAAAGTGATGCAAAACACTATGAGGTTTCAGTTATGATAAATGCTTAAAAATTAGTTTCATGTGTCTGTTCAATTGAATGATGAAGAAAAGAAGTCTACTCAAAGGCTCTGACCTCAGTCATATTGGAGAGCTCTGCTACTCTAGATTCAGCAGCTTGGAGTTTAATAGTTAGCTCTCGCTTCTCGTGTTGAAGTTCTTTATTTTTCCTCTTAAGCTCCACAACTTCAACTTCTAACACATTAACAGATTTCAATTTCTTTTCAATCTCAGCATCTTTTCTTGCAGCAACTTCTTCTTTCACTTGTAGGCCAGAAACTTGTTGTTTAAGCAACAAAAGTTGACCTTTTGTTTGGTTAGACTCAAGCTGTATCTGTCTTTGTAACTCCTTTATCTTGTTTCTAGCCACTTCAAGTTCTCTCTTTGATGAACCTCCATGTGTGAGCTCTTCTTGAAGCTTCTTCCTCTCCGCCTGCAACGAATTAATTGTTATATTAAGCATGTCAATTTCAACCGTCTTAATTTTCAGCTGCCTTTGTAACTCCACAATGTCTGATTCCTGCTCCTTCAAACCGTAGTATTCGAGCAATTCTCCTTCGAGTTTCACTTCCCTTTCCTCCAATTCCTTCACTAACTGCCGCAATCGTTCTAATTCGCTGTCATTGTATGCCATCTCGATTTCGTAGACTCTGTCCTTCTCAACCTTATCATCACTACCAGGAAATGATAACTCAATCTCTCCAGATAAAAGATCTTCAAATTCTGGTAGAATATCATCATCTTCGAAATCATTAGCTCGATTAATTATGCTGCTAATTAACTTAACCTCCTCTTTCTCCTCTTCCTCCTCCTCCCTCTGCAAAACATCAAAAAAATGGAGGACGTTAGAGAACTACATTAGGGACCGAAAAACCAAACTATTGCGTCAAGGACTAAAACCAAAAAACGCTATACTTGCACAGACTAAAATCATATTTAAACAAAAAAAAAATTGATGAAATTCAGTTCTACGAACTCACATCAGTCCTTTCAAGAGAATCAACATCTGCAATACTAGTGAGCTGCTCTTGTTCTGTGCCCTCATGTTGATGCTTTTTAGACCTTGCTTCACCATGTTCTGAAGTTGTTTAGTTGATGGGATTAACCACCAATATAAATAATTAAGAATCATCATTTGTACTATTTTCTAGCAAAATAAAAATGAATAAAATAAAAACTGTCAAAAAAAAAAAAAAAGACTAGTGAATACCTGGTTTTGAACCTCCAACATTCAGCTGCTTAACTGTAAAAGCTGCTAAGGAAGCAGCAACTATGAGTCCTAACCTGACTATCATGAAGCTTTTGGCAATAAAAATGTATTAATTTTGCATTATTTCAAACCTCAACCCATTTCCTTTCCTAAAGCCTTGAAAAAGTGAATGCAGGGTTAGAAAAGAGAAAGATATGCAGAAAACGAACCCATGTTAGGAAACTTCGTTTATATTATGAATATATATTAATTCAGTGGTATTTTCCACATAATTGGCTTTATCTTCTTATCATCCGTGAGAAACAGCAGCCACCAATAACTAGAGGCCAAAATAATGTCCAAAAAAACATTACTTGCTAGCTCAAATGGAATATATTTACAATTAAAACCAGCCAGGGGAACAAGATTGATAAAGACAAGTTACAGTAAAATTAGAGCAAAAAATCAAACACATGTTTATTTCCTGATTTTAATAACAAGATTAAAATTTTACTACTGTCTGGTCGTTTAGTTTATGTGGAAAAATTGATGAGATAAGGGATTCTTTTGTTTTTTGGATCATTTAATGTGGCAGTTGTTTGATAGCTTTCCTTTTCCCTCCTACACATATTTAACCAACCATACAGCTATAAGTATCAATGTTATATGTGTGACCTATAATAGGTTTACGTAGATTATGTTCTCCAAAATAACGGGTCTTTTTTGTTTTTTTCTTTATTTCTCGAATAATTAATTTATTCCAATGGGTTGGGTAGTTCAACTAAAAGGTTGGAAGACTAAAGTTTTGTTTGGATTGATGGAATATGGTGGAATGGAGTATTAAGTTTCATTGTTGCATATATAAAAATATAGTGGAATGCAATATGTTCCGAATGTAAAGAAATACAATGAAATCAATACAGATAGAATCAAATAACTTTAGTTCAAAACTCTGAAGCAGATGTAAAAATATTAACATTTGTTTTAAAAAAAATTAATTTATTTCAATTTTATTTATAAATTATGTTATGTGTAGAACTTTTAAATTATTATATTTTATTATGTATTTATGATATCATTATTAGCCGATAGTTATTGGGGATAGTTATGAAAATTTGTTATAAATATTCATTTATTTATGATTTTTT
>PGWS01036936.1:0-47242 GCA_002896235.1 Cicer reticulatum
GAGGCACAAGATTGTAAAAAACCATAATTGGGACTTAGAATAAGCTATGGAGAACGAAAACGATCTAATATGTTAATCAAATTACCAACATGAACTTATTGGATGCACAAGTTTGGTTAAAAACCCTATTTTTGACTAGATAAGCCTAGGTGACGAAATAAACTTTAAATGTTACCAATGATACAAATGAACCTACTGGATGAACAAGATTAGATAAACCCTAATTGACTAGAATAAGCCGAAGGAGTACGAAAATGACCTAAATGTTAATCCAATGACACAAAATGAACTATTGGAGCACAAGCTTGGTTAAAAACCCTAATTGGACAAGACTAAGCCTAAGGAGGGACGAAAATGACCTAAATGTTAATCCAATGACACAAATGAACTTATTGGATGCACAAGATTAGGTTAAAACCCAAATTGGACTAGAAATAAGCCTAAGGAGGACGAAAATGACCTAAATGTTAATCCAATGACACAAATGAACTTATTGGATTCACAATATTGGTTAAAATCCATAATTGGACTAGAATAACCATAGGGAGGACGTAAATGACCTAAATGTTAATCCAATGACACAAATGAACTAATTGGGCTGCACAAGATTGGTTAAAAACTCTAATTGGACTAGAATATAACTAGGGAGGATGAAAATGACTAAATGTGTATCCAATGACACAAATGAACTTATTGGATGCACAAGATTTGTTAAAAATCCTAATTCGACTAGATAGGCCTACGTAGGACGAAAATGACCTTAAAGTTAATCCAATGACACAAATGAACTTATTGGATGCACAAGATTTTTTAAATGTTGGATTTTGATCCTTTGATTCCTAATTTTGACATAATAATAATTCAACAATGTTCATACAATACATGATAAATCTAATATTTGAATGAGCAAGATTTCAGGAACAACAATCAAATCCTACACACTTGGAACAGGTTGCTTGGAACACAAGAAATCAACAAAAGTTGATTTTTGACTGAAGCAAATCGATTGGGAAATCGATTTCATTAACAAAGGGTGTAAGGAAACACAACTGTTTGTGTTGGTATAATCGATTGGGCAATCGACTGACTGAATTAGAAATGAAAATTGCACAAGTCAGTAGCACCCCAGTTTTGAGGGTAATCGATTGACAATCGATTATACATCTCACAAAGTAAACCTGATTGAAAATACATCGATTGGGAAATCGATTGGACAAGTCACAGTGGTACCCCAGTTTTAATGGTAATCGATTGGCAAATCGATTGCTTATAATATCACTTGCAAAATAACTTTTCCTGTGACATACAAATCGATTGGACAATCTATGTTGTAAAATTTCAATCAAGTTAAATTTGGTTGCAATCGATTGGCAAATCAATTGAACTAAATCCCAGGTAGAACATTTTCAGACAAATACATACAAATCGATTGGCACGTCGATTAGTATCAAAATAGCTGAGTCACTGACTTAACACAATCGATTGGCAAATCGATTAACAGAACCTTTTGAAAACCCAGTGAACTCTGAGCGTGTGACCAAATCGATTTTAAGTATTTGTTAATCGATTATGAAGACTTGATAAATCGATTACGCAATCGATTGATATGTGTTTCAGTTTGAACATAACATCTGCAATCGATTACAAAATCGATTCATATCAATCTTAACATAATTACTGAAAATTGTTGTTTAAAGAATCGATTGGCAAATCGATTTGTTTATATAGTTTCAAGATTCAAGAAAAAACAAGACACACGATAATCGATTGGCAAATCGATTAGACTGGTTTATCACTTTAAGACATCGATTGGTAAATATAAACTGTCGATTGATTAACATGTTTTTCAGAAACTATATGATAACAATAACACTTGGTTCAATCATTCTTTTCAATCAAGAAAAAGAAGATTATCAACAATCAAAAGATAGCTGGAAAAGTGATCTTGAAAGACAAGGGTTCTCATAAACAATCTTTGAATATCCAGAATTGTGAGAAGCCACATTGACCAAGATTGAAGACTACTTTTTTGTTCTTCCTTAATTCTGTTTGTAATAATTCTTTGAAACAAAAACGAAAGCGAGAAAAGCCAGCTAGAAACTGGTGGTACTTTCTTGGGTGAGAGTGCTCAACAGAAAGAGTCGACTTTGATTCTGTGTTAGATTGCTGAGTATCTACAAGGATCAGAGGGTGATCAATAGGAAAGAGATCATTAAGATAGATAGGTTTCGGGGAGGAAACTGGACAATCTGTAATTGATTCTTTCTATTGGAGAAGAAAATCTGAAATCCGTTGGATTGTCAGGACTGGATGTAGGTTGTCAAGTTGACAACTGAACCAGTATAAATTCTTGGCGCAATCTTCTCTAACCCTTAACTCCTTTAATTTTCTATCTTGATATATTTGTATATGTGATTAATATTAGATGCATGTTAAACATATTATGTGATAAGTAATATTGTTTAATCTGATAATTGACTTGTATGCATCTTGGTTAACTCATATCAATCTAACAGACCTTGCTATCTTGTATGCCACAATTTAATTTCCGCTGTGGTGTATGAATTGATTTAATTTCATAATGAACTGATACATTCTGATATATTCTGATTATTACGAGGTCGTACAACCAACATTAAAAACCCTAATTGACTAAAATAAGCCTAAGGAGGACGAAAATGACCAAAATTTTAATCCAACGACACAAACACACCGATTGGTGCACAAGCTGGTTAAAAAACCCAAGCTGGACAAGAAAAAGCCTAGGGTGGACGAAAATGACCTAAATGTTAATCCAATGAAACAAATGAACTTATGGGATGCACAAGATTGGTTAAAAACTTGAATTGGACTAGAATAAGCCTAGGGAGTACGAAAATGAAATAAATGTTAATCTAATAAAACAAATGAACTTATTGGATGCACAAGATTGGTTAAAAACTCTAATTGGACTAGAATAAACCTAGGGAGGACGAAAATGATATAAATGTTAATCTAATGACACAAATGAACTTATTGGATGCACAAGATTGGTTAAAAACCCTAATTGGACTACAATAAGCCTAGGGAGGACGAAAATGACCTAAATGATAATCCAACGACACAAACACAACTGTTCGATGCACAAGATAGGTTAAAAACCCTAATTCGACTAGAATAAGCCTAGGGCGGAATAAAATGACCTAAATGTTAATCCAACGACACAAAACACACCTATTGGTGCATAAGATTGGTTAAAACCCTAATTGGACTAGAATAAGCCTAGGGAGGACGAAAATGACATAAATGTTTATCCAAAAACACAAACACAACTATTGGGCATAAGATTGGGTTATAAACCCTAATTGCACAAGAATAAGCCTAGGGACGACGAAAGTGACCTAAATGTTAATTTAATGAAACAAATGAACTTATTGGAAGCACAAGATTGGTTAAAAACCCTAATTGGACTAGAATAAGCATAGCGACGACGAAAATGACATAAAAGTTAATCCAACGACAGAAACACACCTGTTGGATAGACAAGATTGTTTAAAAACCCTAATTCGCACTAGAATAAGCCTAAGGCGGAAGAAGATGACCTAAATGTTAATTCAACGACACAAATGAACTAATTTGATGCACAAGATTGGTTAAAAAGTCTAATTGGACTAGAATGTAACTAGGGAGGACAAAAATGACCTAAATGTTTATCCAATGACACAAATGAATTTATTGGATGCACAAGATTCGTTAAAAACCCTAATTGGACTAGAATAAGACTATGGAGGACGAGAGTGACCTAAATGTTTATCCAATGAGACAAATACACCTATTAGATGCACAAGATTGATTAAAAACCCTAATTGGTCTATGATAAGCCTTGGGAGGACGAAAATGATGTAAACGTTAATCCAATGCCACAAACACGCCTATTGGATGCACAAGATTGGTTAAAAACTCTAATTGAACTAGAATAAGTCTATGGAGGACGAAAATGATCAAAATGTTAATCCAATGAAACAAATGAACTTATTGAATGCACAACATTGGTTAAAAAACCCTAATTTGACTAGAATAAGCCTAGGGAGGACGAAAATCACTTAAATGTTAATCTAATGACATAAACACATCTACTGGATGAACAAGATTAGTTAAAAACCCTTGAACTAGAATAAGGCGAGGGAGTACAAAAATGAACTAACTGTTAATCCAATGACACAAATGAACATATTCACAACAAGAAACAAGCATTTTGTGAGGGCTTTTGCCCTCACAAAGGGGTATAATCAGCCACAAAGGTGGCTTTTGTGAGGGCCTTTGGCAGCCACAAAGAAGCTGGTCACAAAATTTGTGAGGGCTTTTGCAGCCACAATGTGCCAGAAACAGGTTGACATTTGTGAGGGCTTTTGCAGCCACATAAGACAGGCGTTTGTGAGGCTTTTGCAGCCACAAAAGTCTGCCTTTGTGAGGACTTAGGCCGCCACAAAGGACAGACTGATTTTGAAATCAACGTTTGTGAGGGCCCAGGCCGCCACAAACTCCCTCCTTTGTGAGGGCTTAGGCCGCCACAAATGACCTCCAGATTAAAAAAAAATATTTCTTGAGGGCTTAGGCCGCCACAAAATTTTACGTATATTAAAAATTAATTTTTTTAAATTCAAAATTAATTCTGTATTATAATTTTATATATAATAAATTAATAATATAAATTTAAAATTTAAATTTAAATTGTAATTAAATTAAAATTATAATTAAATTATAATTAAATTAAATTATAATTATAATTAAATTTAATATAATATCATTATAAATTAAATTTAATATATAATAAACTAATCTGAATACAATTAAAAATTAAAATTAAATTTAAAATTAAATATTTAAATTATAATTATAATTAAAGATTAATTTAAATTACAAATAAAAAAATTAAAATTAAATTAAATTAAAATAAAATTAAAATTAAAATTAAATATTAAAATAAAAATAATATTATATTAAAATAATATTAATAATATTAAATTAATTACCACAAAATCAAATAAAACATGCATTCCAAAATTAACAAATAATGTCTTACAAACCCAAAATTTATAAATAATGTCTTACAAACGCAAAATTAAACACACAATAATTAACTAAGACAACATAATTAATATGTGTTCATACAACCCAAAAATAAATTATGAAATTATTCAAATGACATCAATCCTCATAATAATTCCTCTGATCAGCTCCACTCACACCATCATTATTTCCTGCATGCCCGACGAAAGAAGTCCCTCAAAGTATTATTAATTTGTGTTGGAGGAGACATCATGGTTTGAAATTGAATTTCATCTTCAATGGCACCACCACTAGTCGAATGAGGAGCCCTAGCTGGTTAAGGTTGATTTAAATCTGGTCTGATCAACCCAGCTGTTGGCATAGTTGGTCGGTATGCAGTTTGATGATCTGGTTGAGGTTGAGGAATTTGATGTGAAGAGGACGGAACATACGGATAATTATGAAAATATTGTTGTTGTTGAAACATTGGCGGCTGCTGCTGTACTTGCTGGAAGGCAGAGTTCGGAGGATCCTGGTGTTGCTGTTGGAAATTTGGAGGCGGTTGCTGCTGCTGGGAGTATTGAGAGTAATTTTTGTTGCTGCTGGAATAGTGGTTGTTGAGGCAAGTATTGAGGCCGAGGCGGGAACTGCTGATGAAACACAGGAGGAAATGAAAAATTGTTGTTGTTGAAATTGTTGTTGCTGCTGAAACTGCTGCTGCTTGCTCTTGAAACTTTTGTTTCCACTCCTCATTCAATTTATCAATTGCGGCTTGTATCAGCTGTTGTGTCTTTCTTCTTGCTCACTTGCCCATTGCTTCTTTAACTGGTCAAGATCATTATCTATCGACGGACGATGAGATCGATCCGTATTAGCATAAGAAGAAGACGTCTCAGTCTGAATATAGCCGGTTGGACCTTTCTTAAAGGTTGATGATAAACTACCGGCACCCAGCACACGCCCTTTGTACTTGCCACCACTGATGTGCATAAAACTTGCGGTCTCATATTGTTTCCGCTGCACTGGACCAGCTCGCTGAGCAGGAGGAAGAGTAGCTTGATGATCATCCCATTCTTTCATGATTTGTTGAAGTTGTTCCTATATTAAAAATAAAAAAATAAAATAGTTAATAATTAATATATAATAAATTATAGGTCTAAATAATATATAACAATTAATATATAATAATTACCTGAATATTTTTTGATAATTCATCAGTATACTCATTTGTTCAGGATTAACATGAAGATAGCGATGTATCTCAGCCTGAGTGACCTCCCTTCCAAGTTGCTTTTCCTAAAATATTAAATTAATGTCAAGTTTATAAGTTGGTGAAATGTGATGATTAATTGAATATAAATTAATAGATATATATTATAAATAATAATAAATTAATAGATATATATTATAAATAATAATAATTACCATATAATATTTAATTTCTCCAGCAGATATGGAACCTCCCTTATGAGTACTGGTACCCCTCTCAGATGCTCTATTAGTCTTTGCTTTTTCTCTCTCTGTTTGTAAGATCTGTGTTCCATTTCCTCCACAAAGCAGTCCAAACTTTCACCAATCCAATTAGGCCGTTTTTCCTCCCCCTTATTACGTGCGTAAGCCACATAGATGAGAGACGCTTTGAAAGCGATGGTCAAATGAAGCCAAAACTGCGGCATCATGCTCTCTTTTTCCAGTACATTTGGTCTGTTGTTTGTTGAAATTTAAAAAATATTAAAAATATAATTAGTAATTCAGTAAATTAATCAAATGTATTAATAAATAGTAATTAAATAATTAATCTAATGACTTACTTTGAAACAATGTAAAAACTGATCAACTTCCCTAATTTGAGGTGTCTTATCCTCTTTTATCTCACCCCAAGACAACCATGGTTTTTTATATTTCTCTTGTATGACTTCAGCAATTGCCTTTGCAGATGATTTAAAAGGAATATATCTTCAAAGTTTATATGCAAATTAAATATATAATTTAAATTAATAAATTAATAATGTAATTACATTGCAATAATAATGAAATATTTAATCAATCATAGTTTACATACCCATCTCCTTCTGGAATGATGACAATGCGGTTGTAGCAATCAACACATCCGGATCCATATTTCGTCTAAGGTATAAGGCTCTACTGAGACCTCCGATATAGAGGAATAGCTCCACCACTAGTACCAATGGACGGCATCGGCATGAGAGATGGGTCATTACAACACGTTTAACGACTTTTTTCTTACACGTGATGTTTTGGAATATTCCTCGTATTGCCGCCGTTCCTGTTCTCCCGATCCATCCGAACCTCCTGATCCTTCCTGCAGATCCTCCTACTCCCGACACTGAAGCCATGTCTATATATATATATATATATCCATATGTTGAGACAAAATCTCAATTTAATGTTGATGAAAACAAACAAAAGTTAATTAAGAATGTTAATTATAATTCTAAATGTTATGTTAATTTAACTTGTGTTCTTGAGTGGTTTTAATTAAGAGCAGAATCAAGCAAATACAAGAAAGGACAACAACAAGATCATTCTGCATCATAAACAGAGAATGATCTTCAGCTTCACCGAACTATCTATCACAACATGTTGTTCAAAGTTTATCTACATCATTAACAAAGAATCTGCTCTGGAAATCATTCATATCTAACAAGTACATGGCAAGGAACAAGTACAAATAATCCAGACTAAAAAGGATATTTGATCGCAAAGATCAAAGAGTTTAAACATGGACAAAAGTCATGACGGCTTAAGAACTCCAAAATTCAAATGTCAAGAAACTTGATCAAACTGGGTATATGACAAGACAAGAACAAAGGAAATACAGAACATTCAAAACGGGAACTCCAGAATGATTATTGAAGCTCAAGAACGTTCAAACTGATAAAACCAAGAACGTTAATCATTCTCCCGTTTTCTGCACATCAACAGCAGCCTTGCATCCTCTCTGTTTCAGTCTGCATTTCGCTTTCAAATCTTCTCCAACCTCCTCTAGCTACACTCAAGACTCAAGACAGATAATGTACCATCCAAGATCAATGAAGAAATGTCAAAGAAAGGACAGAAGTGCTTTCAATGCTAAAACATCAAAGTCAAAAAGCTGTTTTCAAAGCAGCATTATTTTTATTCTAAAAATAATGTTTTAGTCAAAAAAGCATGACCTCTCCAACAGCTATTTCGTACATCTCCAGCCTATAAATAGAAGCCCATTATCTCAGTTCTCAGTAAGAAATTCAAGTGCTAAGTAATCAACAATATACAATCACACTTAAGCTTGAAATTCTGCAAAAACAGAGGCAACATCATTTTCTGCAATTCGCAAACAGCCACTGCTGCACATTCACATACCAGCTGCGAAATTGTCATTAGATACTCTGTAAAGAATCTATTCTCAAACAAGAGTTGAGCAATATCAGATTCTATCAAATTCAATCATTTGTAAAAACTCAAACTATAAAGAGTTTCTTTATAGTTTGTTTAAGATTGCTTCCTATCAAGGTTAGATAGGTGTTGTAATTGCTTTCTGGGTGGAAAGTAATTAAGGTGGAAACAGATCAAGGTTGATCTAAGCTAGGTGCTGTAAAACCAAGAAGGCTCTTTGTTTTAAACACTTAGTTGAAAAAACTCACGGTTGTGAGGACTGGACGTAACCCGAGTTGGGTGAACCAGGATATATCGTTGTGTTGTATTTCTTCCCTTATCTATTTACTTTCAATTTGATTGATTATCAAGTTAATTACATAAACTGAATTATTGATTTTAACTAACCAAGAACGTTCTCCGTTTTCTGGTTAAAACCAAAAACGTTCTCCGTTTTCTGTTTTCACAACCAAGGTCAATCTTGAGTTATTTTCTTAAGTTTTAAACAGGAATTTTTTAAAAGGTGCATTTACAATTCAAACCCCCCTTTTCTTGTAAATCGATATTTTTACTTCAATTGGCATCAGAGCTCGGTCTCTAGAAAGATTAAAAACACCTAACAAGTGTTAGAGAAAAAGATCTAGAAGAAAAATGTCAAGAAATATGTACATTGCTGAAGGAGTGTCATTATACCGACCACCTTACTTTGATGGCACAAACTACTATTTTTGGAAAAGCAAAATGCAGTTGTTCTTGAAATCTCAAGATACAGGAATGTGGCGCGTCATTACAGATGGAGATTTCATACCAAGAGTCAACCAAAATGATTCAACCTCTACTGAAAAGAAAGAAGCAAATTGGACAATAGATGAAAAATCTAAGGTACTTCTAAACTCAAAAGCTCATTTATTTTTATCTTGTGCTTTAAGTAGGGAAGAAAGCGAAAGAGTTGATGAATGCAAAACTGCTAAAGAAGTATGGGACACATTACAAACTCATCACGAAGGAACAAGCCATGTGAAAGAAACAAGGATTGATATAGGCATAAGAAAGTTTGAACTCTTTGAAATGAATGAAGGAGAAACCATTGATGAGATGTACTCAAGATTCACAACCATTGTAAATGAATTGCGTTCTCTTGGGAAAGCTTACACAGTTCAAGAAAGAGTAAAGAAAAATCATGAGGTGTCTTCCAATCATATAGAGACCAATGGTAACAGCTATAAGCCAAGCCAAGAATCTTGAATCACTTCCCCTAGAAGAATTAATTGGAACATTACGAGCACATGAAGTGCTGCTACAAAAGACAAACCAATCAAAAAAGGGCAAAGTAATAGCTTTTGAAAACATCTCAAGAAAGTCCAGATGAGGACTCAGAAGAAATCGAACAAGAAGATATTGATGAAGAAATAGTTCGTCTTACAAAAAAAGATACAGAGAATGGTGAGAAGAAGGGATCATATCAAAAAAGGATTTTCAAATCAAAAAGAAAACTTCAAAATAGAGGTAGACAAAAGTCAAATCACATGCTTTGGATGCAATAAACAAGGACATTATAAAACTGAATGTTCCTTGAACAAAAGAGCACCAAAGAGGTTCCATTTCAAGAAAAACTCCATGATGGCGAACTGGGATGATTATGATGAAACAGAAACAGAGGAACCTGAAGAAGCTAGCGTATGTTTAATGGCAGATACTAAAGATAATGAGGTAATAAATTCTGAACCATGTCTTTTATGTGAACAAATTGAAACAGATTTTGATAGCTTACTTAATGATTCAAATATGCTTGTTCAAAAATGTAGCTCTTTTAAATGATCAATTTTTAAAAGAAAAAAGGGAAAAAGAGAAAGCTCAGGTTATGATTGATGAACTAAAAAACATCATTCAGAACATGCAGGAATCTCATTTTAAGGGAACTAATGAATCTGAAAATCAAGAGCGTTCTGCAACGAAAACAGAGAATGTTATCCTTAAAACTGAAAATGAACTTCTTAGAAATGACTTATCAAATTTTATTAAAGCTACTGAAACCTTCAAAAAAAAATCATGGGATCTCAAGTGGGGAATATTTGATAAAGCGGGTCTTGGTTTTTGATAAAACTCAAAAAACGAAAAATATATGAAAACTTTTTTGCTTCGGAAAGAAAAGTGGATAAAAGCAAAACCAAATGTTCTTATTGCAAAAAACTTGGACATCTGGAATTTGCTTGCTATTTTAGAAAAAAGAGATGAAAAGATTGAAAGAAAAAAAGCTTTTTAAAAAAGGAAACCATCCTGTCCAACCTGTTTTGAAAAATCTGCATAAAGGAGAACGTTCTCCAGGCTGCTCTCAAAACGGAGAAAGTTCAAAAATGAAAGCTGAACCTTTTGCAGAAAATCTGGGAAACAGGGAACGATCTGGAATATCAGCAAAATCAATTTCAAATCCGTGTAAAAATCAGTTTTTGAAACCTTATCAAAGATCAACAACAAAGTATTCATATTATTCCAAAAATGATCACTTTGAATCAACTTGCTATTTTTAAAAAGAGTTCAAGTTTTAAAAAATCTTCTAAAAGAAGATATACTAACCATCAAGGACCCAAACAAATATGGGTACCAAAATCATTACTAACTTGTGATGTAGGAACACCATCCAACAATCAAGAGAGAACAATGATACATGGACAAGGCATGCTCAAGAAGCTTGAATGGAAAGTAGGATGCCTCCCCTCATTACAAAATTTGGAGTTCCTTTAACCTTTGGAAACATTAAAACAAAGGAGATGAAGAAGATGAATATTCTGGACAGCAGCAACATAATGCTTTCCAGAAAACCGAGATTAATAATCAGTCTCTATTTTCATTCTTCTCATAAAAGCTGGAGAACGATAAAGGCAAAATCTAAGAGAATGATCAATTTAAGCAAAAAGGTTCATTCTGGAAGCAGTACCAGAACATTCTGCAGACGAGAGAAACATTCTCCAAAAAAGCAGAACATTATGCAGAAGAGCAGAACATTCTGTAGAAGAGTAGAACATTCTGCAAACATTCTGCAGAAGAGCAGAAAAATCTGCAGAAGAGGAGAACATTCTGCAGAAGAGCAAACATTCTCCAGAACGTTCTTGATAGTTTATATGCAACATTCAATCAAGTCTGATGTTTTCTATTAAGATGATATGGTTGAAAAAACATCTCATGATCAAATTATTGGAAGAATTAAATTGGAAGGATATGGTACCAAAGTTGCTGCTACTTGAGTCTTGATGAAAGTCAGCCATCAGATCGAAGAAATAGTAACAAGTATGAATGGTTGTCCTTTAGAAGAAGCACATATTCACATTGTCCTCTTCTTTGGATCTTATCAAGGTATATTCTGATATGATTTAATTCATTCATGGAACTCAAAATTCTCATTTTTATGTCCTTAAAATCATTTTTTATGTGAATAAATCTCTTTGATTGTTTTTGATAAAAACAAACTTTTTTAGCATAAAAATGTTTTGTAAAGAGAGAAATTATACTTGACATGATATCACATTCATTTTGCTTCCCTTGCGCTCATTATCATGTTCAAATTAAAATGTTGTTTGTTGTGAAAGAAGACAAAAGAGCAAAGAAACATATTGCTTGTGTTTTGGAATTTTGAAGGATATCAATTTCAAAATATTAAGGGGGAGTTTTTTAGAAAATATTTCTTTTCTTAAAACTGGAATCTACTCATTGTTTTCTATGTGTAGTATACATTTCCTTTGTATTTCCCCAATCTTTTTGTGTTGACAAAGGGGAGAATTATTTTAGATTTTATGTTGGTTCAAAAATATGAAGCATATTCTGAGGGGGAGCTTTTAAGCTCTGTGGATTAAAATTAGAATCAGAATTAAAATCTAAATTAACATGTTTGTCATCATCAAAAAGGGGAGATTGTTGAGACAAATCTCAATTTAATGTTTTGATGAAAACAAACAAAAGTTAATTAAGAATGTTAATTATAATTCTAAATGTTATGTTAATTTAACTTGTGTTCTTGAGTGGTTTTAATTAAGAGCAGAATCAAGCAAATACAAGAAAGAACAACAACAAGATCATTATGCATCAATAAACAAGAGAATGATCTTCAGCTTTCACCGAACTATCTATCACAGCATGTTGTTCAAAGTTTATCTACATCATTAACAAAGAATCTGCTCTGGAAATCATTCATATCTAACAAGTACATGGCAAGGAACAAGTACAAATAATCCAGACTAAAAAGGATATTTGATCGCAAAAGATCAAAGAGTTTAAACATGGACAAAGTCATGACGGCTTAAGAACTCCAAAATTCAAATGTCAAGAAAACTTGATCAAACTGGGTATATGACAAGACAAGAACAAAGGAAATACAGAACATTCAAAACAGGAACTCCAGAATGATTATTGAAGCTCAAGAACGTTCAAACTGATAAACCAAGAACGTTAATCATTCTCCGTTTTCTGCACATCAACAGCAGCCTTGCATCCTCTCTGTTTCAGTCTGCATTTCGCTTCAAATCTTCTCCAACCTCCTCTAGCTACACTCAAGACTCAAGACAGATAATGTACCATCCAAGATCAATGAAGAAATGTCAAAGAAAGGACAGAAAGTGCTTTCAATGCTAAAACATCAAAAGTCAAAAAGCTGTTTTTAAAGCAGCATTATTTTTATTCTAAAAATAATGTTTTAGTCAAAAAAGCATGACCTCTCCAACAGCTATTTCGTACATCTCCAGCCTATAAATAGAAGGCCATTATCTCAGTTCTCAGTAAGAAATTCAAGTGCTAAGTAATCAACAATATACAATCACACTTAAGCTTGAAATTCTGCAAAACAGAGGCAACATCATTTTTCTGCAATTCGCAAACAGCCACTGCTGCACATTCACATACCAGCTGCGGAAAATTGTCATTAGATACTCTGTAAAGAATCTATTCTCAAACAAGAGTGAGCAATATCAGATTCTGTCAAATTCAATCATTTGTAAAACTCAAACTATAAGAGTTTCTTTATAGTTTGTTTAAGATTGCTTCCTATCAAGGTTAGATAGGTGTTGTAATTGCTTTCTGGGTGGAAAGTAATTAAGGTGGAAACAGATCAAGGTTGATCTAAGCTAGTGCTGTAAACCAAGAAGGTTCTTTGTTTTAAACACTTAGTTGAAAAAACTCACGGTTGTGAGGACTGGACGTAACCCGAGTTGGGTGAACAGGATATATCGTTGTGTGGTATTCTTCCCTTATCTATTTACTTTCAGTTTGATTGATTATCAAGTTAGATTAATAACAGAATCTGAATTATTGATTTTAACTAACCAAAACGTTTACTCGTTTTCTGGTTAAAACCAAAACGTTCTCCGTTTTCTGTTTTCACAACCAAGGTCAATCTTGAGTTATTTCACGTAGTTTTGAAACAGGAATTTTTAAAAGGTGCATTACAATTCAAACCTCCCTTTCTTGTAAATCGATATTTTTACTTCACCATATCTATACATATATATAATGATATATATGTGTGTATACAATTACATAAGAATTAATTAATAATGAAATATACATAATAAATTATAACACTGACATAAATAAAGTAAATATATAAAAAATATAAAAATATATATATATAGGTGTCGTTCATCTTCACATTACAATATATAATATTATAGATATAGAAACACACATATATATAATTAATTGTCTTCGTCTTCGTCTTCGTCATTTGATGAGTGAATTAAGTCATTGCTTCATCATTCTCTAATTCATCTATTTCTTGTTCATCAACTTCTTCTCCAATGTTGTGACTCATGACAAAGTTGACTAATAGTCTCATCTCCAATCACATGATCCAAATTTGACATTTTCATCCATTTGAAATGCAACTTCTTCATTTTGACTGCTTCAACTTCTTCGATTCCACTCGTTGGTCTTTGTTTTGATTGCAGCACACCAACCTTGTTGCTTCTGACAGTTGATGGATAAGGAACATAATAGACTTGTCTTACATTATGGCCAGGGCAAATGGATCAAACCGTGGATATATTTTGCTCATACGAATGTCTACAGTATTGGATATCAAATTTATTTTAGTTCCTCTGCTAGATGGATCAAACCACTTACAGTAAACAACACCACTTTTTTCGCATAATCTAGGAACGTGTAGTCAATTTCGTAAATATGCTCAATTATGCCATAGAATCTTCTACTACACCCACTATCAGAGACACTTTTTATACAAACTCCACTATTAATTGTTTCTTTTCCTTCAGTCCAAGATTCAGTGTGAATTGTATCCATTGACGTAATAGGTGTGCCATTCCTTTGAAACTTCTACTCGGGCCCATAGATAGTGCCTTAAGTGGATGTTGATAGAGTTTGTTCTTCGAGATGCACTTGTTGTTGAAACCATAATGGGAAATTTGAATGTATATCATCAGATGATTGTCCGTATTTAAAAATGCCCTGATCGATGACCATATATATGGTGAATATCAATTTAATCATATAATTAAATATATTAATATGAAGAGAAATTTTGAAACGTACTCAATGTATGGTTTAACTTCGGTGCAGTTAATCAAACGTGAACATGTGCCGCATTAAATACTTTGTCGCTTGGCCAGAAAATCGGAAAATCCCTACAGCATGATGACCAGACAAGCAAAAAACTGATAAAGCATGTGGATGAGTATAACACTATCAGTAGCGTTCTTTCCGTTAACTGGTGACACGTTTCGTTGTTGAAATATGATGAGAACAAAGTGTGTTTGTTTCCGCGGTGAAGGTAAGATGAACAAATTGAGCCTCAACTCTAGCTTTGTTTTTCACCGACCGTTTTGAATAACCCATGAACCTATAATATACAAAGAGATGTACATAAGCTCCATGTATATATAAGTTGAAGTATATTGAAAATCAAGTATATGTATATATATATCACCTTTCAAATGGATACATCATCTATACTGAAAAGGTTGTAAAAAAATATCAATACCAGTTGTAGGATTAGAAGGACCTGGTATCACAGCATGCTAGAACATATAAGGTTTAGACATACACATATTAGGAGGAGATTGTAAGGAGTAACATACCGCCACAAGAAGAGGAGTAGACGATGCTTGTTGTGACGGCGTAAGTCCATCTGAGGATAATCAAGTCTTACATTGCGTGGACCTGACGCAAATCAGGATGCATTGATCAAAGTGTTTCCATGCCTGACCATCAGACGGATGTCGCAACTCGCTTGAATTTCTCTATTCTCATAATGCCACGTCATATTTCCTGCAGTTTGTATTGATGCAAACACATCTCTGCAATCTTGATACAATAGGTAGGTAAACATTGCTTTCCTTGGAATTGATTTCCCTACTTTACCTAGAGTTATTTCATTTGGTGATACCTTGGTTGTTGACAAAACCTTGCATTCAACTAAGTTAGCATCATTCATACAAATTCATTGTCATAATACAACATGCAACCTTTAACACAACAATCAATCCTCTGACACCTAATCTAACTTTGACACTAACCGTTTCGCATCATAATAACTTTGCGGCAAACCATCTCTAACAGGTGTTGCATCTAGCATCATTTTAGTCATCAAATCCCAAAGCTAAATCAGGAACATGAAATTGAGACTTTGGACCTAATAGTCTAATACACATTGATAACTTTGAGTTTGAAGAACGCTTAACAACAACGGTTTATTTGTCTCTTTCAAAAGACCATAAAATCTCTGAGCTCTCATTGGAAGATCCTCGGTATCTGTCATATTGATCTTCATTGAATGAAAAATTAACCCAACAGCATCTGAGATCATATCATTCATCGCCTCAAAGTGTTGATAGTTATAATAATCTATACCTAACATGGTAGTACTACTTGAAGGACCTGTGTTATATATTCTCCATAGATGTACTAGTATTAGGCGCCGCCGGAGACTCTCTCCTATGATTAGTTCAAATCCAGTAGTTAGGCATAAATCCATCTGCATACAAATGCACTCTTATTTCATCTTCACTTTTAAATCGTCTACATCGACATAAAACAACATGGACATCTCATTCCCCCTTCATCTTGGACAATTTTTTGCACTCTCGCTCCAAATTCAGAAAGTCTTCAACCTTGTTAGCAAAACGTTGTTTAGACCCTTTCTTCCAGGAAAAATCCCTATCGTACATCCAACTACGGTCTAAATCCATATATATAATTATATAGGGTAATATATATATATATATATATATATATATATATATATATATATATATATATATAATATATATATATAAATAATATATATATATATATTATTATATACATTATATACATTAATATATTATATATTATATATAATATACATATATACATATATGTATATATATATAACATATATATATACATATTATATATATATATATATTATATATATATATATATATATATATATATATCGATGTTTATATATTAATTGCTTTATTTTCAAAAGCATTATATATAAAATTTGACATATTTATATGTCAATTAGGGAGCATGCATCTGCACACAAATAAATATTATTATCAATACAATAAATATATATAAAACCGAAATAAATTTAAATTATATATATATATTATATATTATATATCAATACTATCAAAAAATATCAATACTAACAAAAATATCAATACTACCAAAAAAATAAACATTATATATATATATTAATTGCAAACAATATAAAAATTACAAACAATATAATAAAATATATACTATAACAACAAAATACTAATATCATAAATTTTTAATAACGTTTTCTTAAAATCATAAATTTGATACAAACCTATATAAAATTTTAATGATGTTTTTTTTAAATCGACTAATATCAGACTTATTATAACTAACACATAAATAATATCATCAATTTAATAATGTTTTTTAAATTAATAATTATATTAAAAACCATATACTTTTTAACCGTGGTTTGAATATCAAGCACTGTAAAATAGAAAATCAATACATTAATTAGTTATATCAAATTAAAAATAAAATTATAAAATACATATATAATATAATTTACTTACCAAAATTAAATGAAGCTGTAATTGTGTAGAGAGAGAGAGAGAGAATGTTAGAATGAGTGTAGAATAGAAGTTGATGTGAAAAAATGAAGAGGAGGGACAAAAAATATATATATAGGCCACGTTGAGCATTTGTGGCGGCCAAAGCAGCCACAATGCCAACGGATACATGACGTTTTGTGGCGGCTTGGGTGGCCAGAAAAAGCCAACGGCTATAATGACATTTGTGGCGGCCTTTGCCGCCAGTAATTCCAACGGTACAATCAGTTGTGACGGCCTAAGCGGCCACAAACTCCAGCTGGATTGGCCTCCTTTGTGGCGGCCTTTACAGCCACAAATGCCACGTGTGCGTTCCTTTGTGGCGCCTTTGCAGCCACAAATTCCACTTGTCCCGTCGGCCTTGTGACGGATTTGCCCTCAACAAAATTGATTTTTTGTGCTGTAAAAGCCGTCACAAAATCCTTAATATTAACTGGATTTTGTGGCTACCTAAGCCCTCACAAATCACAATGTTGTGATTTGTGAGGGGCTTAGGCAGCCACAAAATCCAGTTTAAATAATTTAAATTTTTGAGGGCTTTTTCAGCCACAAATAAGACCAAATTTCAAATTTGACATTTGTGAGGGCTTCTCGGTCACTAATTTGTGAGGGTTTTTATTCGGCAACAAATATTTAATAAAGTTGGGCCACAAAATGGTGTTTTTTCTTGTAGTGTATTGGAGGCCCAAGATGGTTAAAAACCCTAATTGGACAAGAATAAGTCTAGGGATGACGAAAATGACCTAAATGTTAATCCAGTGAGACAAACACACCTATTCGATGCACAAGATTAGTTAAAAACCCAATTGGACTAGAATAAGCATAGCGACGAAGAGAAAATGACCTAAATGTTAACCAATGACACTAACACACCTATTCGAGGCACAAGATTGGTTAAAACCTAATTGGACTAGAATAAGCCTAGGGAGGATGAAAATGACCTAAATGATAATCCAATGACACAAATTAATTTGTTGGATGCAAAAGATGGTTAAAAAACCCTAATTGGACTAGAATAATCCTAGGAGGACGAAAATGACCTAAATGTTAATCCAAAAACACAAACACACCTATTAGATGCATAAGATTGGTTAAAAACCCTAATTGCACAAGAATATGCCTAAGGACGACGAAAATGACCTAAATGTTAATCAAATGAAACAAATGAACTTATTAGGATGCACAAGATTGGTTAAAAACCTAAAGGACTAGAATAAGCATAGCAACGACGAAAATGACATAAATGTTAATCCTACGACACAAACACACCTATTGGATGCACAAGATTGGTTAAAAACCCTAATTTCGACTAGAATAAGCCTAGGGCGGACGAAAATGACCTAAATGTTCATCAAATGACACAAATGAACTTATTGGATGCACAAGATTGGTTAAAAACTCTAATTGGACTAGAATGTACCTAGGGAGGACGAAAATGACCTAAATGTTTATCCAATGACACAAATGAACTTATTGGATGCACAAGATTGGTTAAAAACCCTAATTGGACTAGAATAAGCCTATGGAGGACGAAAATGACCTAAATGTTTATCCTATGACACAAATGAACATATTGGACGCACAAGATGGTTAAAAGCTCTAATTGGAACTAGAATATGGCTAGGGAGGGCGAAAATGACCTAAATGTTAAATCAATGACACAAGCACACCTATTGGATGCACAAGTTGGTTAAAAAACCATAATTCGACAAGAATAAACCTAGGGAGGAAGAAAATGAGCTAAATGTTAATCCCATGACACAAATGAACTTATTGGATGCTCAAAATTGGTTAAAAACCCTAATTGGGTACAATAAGCCTAGGTAGGCGAAAATGACCTAAATGTTAATCCAATGACACAAACACACCTATTCGATGCACAAGATTGCTTAAAAACCATAATTTGACTACAATAAGCATAGGAGGACGAAAGTGACCTAAATGTTTATCTAATGACACAAACACTCCTAATGGATGCACAAGATTGGTAAAAACTCTAATTGAACTAGAATATGCAAATGGAGGACGAAAATGATCTAAATGTTAAATCCAATGACACAAACACACCTACTGAGAACAAGATTTGTAAGACCCATAATTTTAAAGTACACTTTATGCATTTTTATGTATTTTGGATTTGGCTCGGAGGCTTTTTACCAAAGTTAATAATATTTTGGAGTCTTATGATCAAAAAATAATTGATGCCGTTTAGAAATTACTCGTCGATAAATAAATTAAATTAAAGTGCATGAATCCTTTACGAAGAATTTATGCGTTACGGGTGAAGGTAATTTTATGATATGAAGACTATTTGTTAAGTTACAATTAAGATATATATAATATATATATATATATATATATATATATATATGTATATATGTTGTTTGGAAGAATAGAAAGAAAGGAAATTAGGAAGGAAGGAAAAGGAAAAGAAAAGGTTATATATAGGAAAGAAGGAAAAAGGAAGAAAGGAAAAACAAAGAAAGAAAGAGAAGATAGAAAAACCAGAATTTCCATCTTCCCTCTCCCTCCCTGCGCGAGAACCCATTCTCCCTCCTTCCTCCATTTTCGTTTTTCTTTGCTTCCTTTCTTCAAGATTAGAAAACCAAGGTTGGGTGGTGAATAGAACAAGGATTTCTCAACTCCACTTCTTCCTCTTTGATCGAAAACGAAGAAAAACGTATTAGGGATTCATACACAAAACCTCCCGTTCACCTAGATCTAAACGTCGTTTCAAGAAGTGATAGAAGGGAAGGTTGACTCACATCCGTGCTACGTTGCAAGTGGACCAATTTTGAAAGCGGCGTTGCGAGCGGAAAATACCGGATTTGACTCACGTGCCGTAATCGCACGTTAGAGCTAACGCGAAGTAAGGGCTCCTTCCAACTTTTTAGTTTGCATCTAGGCCCTTATCTGTGGTTGTGTGGAAACGAATTTTGTAGGTGGAGTATATTGTTGGGAAAAATGAATTTACCTCACGTATGTAAGATTTTGAATAAATGAAATTTATTATGTTGATGTGTGTTCATCGTATTTGGCGTGTGCATACTTGATGTTTGTTGATTGATGTGTTTTTGGTGTGAATTATGGATTGAATGTGAGAATTTGTTTTGAGTTGTTTTGTGTGGAATTTGAAAACCATTAAGTTAAATGAGTATTAAGAATGGGGAATCTCTTAATGTCTTGTTTTACTTAATGTGCGTTTGTTTTGAAAATTGTTTAAGTTAACTGGGCGTTAAGAATGGAGAATCTCTTAATGACTTGGTTACTAATATTTGTTTTGAAAATCGTTTAGTTAATTGGCATTAAGAATGGGGAATCTGTTAATGTCTTGGTTACTTAATATTTGTTTTGAAAATCGTTAAGTTAACTGGGCGTAAAGAATGGGGAATCTCTTAATGTCTTGGTTACTTAATGTTTGTTTTGAAAATCGTTTAAGTTAAATGAGAATTAAGAATGGGGAATCTCTTAATGTCTCGTTACTTAATATTTGTTTTTGAAAACCGTTTAAGTTAACTGGGCGTTAAGAATGGGGAATCTCTTAATGTCTTGGTTACTTAATATTTGTTTTTGAAATCGTTTAAGTTAACTGGGCGTTAAGAATGGGGAATCTCTTAATGTCTTGGTTACTTAAGTTGTTTTTGAAAATCATTTAAGTTAAATGAGAATTAAGAATGGGGATTCTCTTAATGTCTCGTTTACTTAATATTTGTTTTTGAAAACCGTTTAAGTTAACTGGGCGTTAAGAATGGGAATCTCTTAATGTCTTGTTACTTTAATATTTGTTTTGAAAATCGTTAAGTTAACCGGGCGTAAGAATGGGGAATCTCTTAATGTCTTGTTACTTAATGTTTGTTTTTGAAAATCGTTTAAGTTAAATGAGAATTAAGAATGGGGAATCTCTTAATGTCTCGTTTACTTAATATTTGTTTTGAAAACCGTTTAAGTTAATTGGGCGTTAAGAATGGGGAATCTCTTAATGTCTTGGTTACTTAATGTTTGTTTGAAAATCGTTTAAGTTAAATGAGAATTAAGAATGGGGAATCTCTTAATGTCTCATTTTACTTATGTGTGTTTTGGTAAATCGTGCTGAGCCGCGATAGGTGCCACCTTGGTAAACGGTACGGGCCGTGATAGGCAGTACGTTTACGATTTACGTTTGGTAAGTTGTGCAGACCCGTAATGGGTGGCACCTCGGTAAACAGTACGGACCCGTGATAGGTAGTACGTTTACGACTTACGTTCCTTGGTGGATTGTGTTTGTCCGTGAGAACTGCACAGATGTTGTCAGTGAGAGACTACACCCTGTTAAATTGTGAATTGTTGGTTCATTTTGTCTGTGTAGGATCGTGTTATAAGTGTTAGTGTATGTTTGGAATTTGGTGATAACATGTTTGATTGCAATACCATTTCGAAACCCATGATGTTGTAGTAATTGTTTTATAAGTGTTAAGTGTTATGTTTTGGAATTGGTGATAGCATGTTCGATTGCAAATACTATTTCGAAACTCATGATGTTGTAGCGATTGCGTTATCATTGCTAAGTGTTAAGATGTGGAATTGTGTATGAATGATATTGAATTAGTTTAAGTATTTTTGGAAGAATAAGCAGGGAAATCGATTTCCAATCGATTGGATGAGTTGCAGGAAGTTCACTATTTTAACCTAATCGATTTGCCAATCGATTGTATAAAAATTTCTTTCAAAATCTTTTAAGAAATCGATTTGGAAATCGATTGGCAGAGAGGCAGGAACTCAGCAAAACTGCCAAAATCAATTTGGAAATCGATTTGGCAACACAGGGACTCAGCAAAACTGACAAAATCGACTTAGAAATCGATTTGGTCATGCAGAAACTCAGCAGAACTAACCAAATCGATTTGGCAATCGATTGGCTCAGCAGAAGTCCTTATTTTGAGTTAGATAATCGATTGTTCAATTGATTTATCAATGCTTTGGCCAGTTATGTATTACTTGATGATTTGAGAACTTCATTTTGATTTCATTTTTAATTGGCAAGCATTATATGACCTTTTAGCATACGGAAAATCCTTTTAAGGTGCATGCTTAGTTGAAAGGTTATTTTGTGCATTTAAAACTTAAATGTTATGTGTTATCTGTTATTTTCGGTTGGGGACCCTTTACAATTATTGTGGAAATCTGGGCTTTGCCCTCAGATGAGAGTCACGACGATCCTACCGGTTCGTACCCTACGGACGGGAATGGAGATGGGAACGCTTGACTGCAGCTACGTTAGGAGGATCTCACGGGGCGCGTGGAGATCACTCAGGGTGTTTAGTTGTTTTGTAAATGATCAGACTAGGTTGACACAGAGGGAACGAATGTCTTTCTTTTGGGTTGCGTTTATTTTTAAACTGGAAGACTGTACTACTTTTGTTATGTAAATATTTTGAATTCATGGATTGAGAACTTTTCCGCTGCTTGAAAATTTATAATGACTTAATTACTTATCCAAAGGTGTTACCTCATTTATTTCTCTGCTTTACTTTAATTTCTTTTTAAAAAAAAAATACACCTCGCTTAGAAAAACGGGGTGTTACAAGATTAGTTAAAAACCTAATTGGACTAGACTAAGCCGAGGGTGTACAAAAATGACCTAAATGTTAAATCAATGACACAAATGAACTTATTGAGGCACAAGATTTGGTTAAAAACTCTAATTGGACTAGAATAAGTCTAGGGAGGATGAAATGACCTAAATGTTAATCCAATGACACAAATGAACTTATTGGATGCAAGATTCGTTAAAAGCCCTAATTGACTACAATAAGCTTAGGGAGGACGAAAATGACCTAAATGTTAATCCAGTGACACAAACACGCCTATTCGATGAAAAAGATTAGTTAAAAACCCTAATTGGACTATAATAAGCCTAGGGAGGACGAAAATAAACTAAATGTTAATCCACCGACAATAATGAATTTATTGGTTGCACAAGATTGGTTAAAAACCCTAATTGGACTAGAATAAGTCTTAAGGAGGACGAAAATGACCTAAATGTTTATCCAATTACACAAACACACCTATGGGATTGATAAGATTGGTTAAAAATCCTAATTCGACTAAAATAAGCCTAGGAGTAAGAATATGACCTAAATGTTAATCCAATGACACAAATGAACTAATTGGATGCAAAAGATTGTTGAAAACTCTAATTGGACTAGAATATACCTAGGGAAGACGAAAATGAGATAAATTTTTATCCAATGACACAAAATGAAGTAATTGGATTCACAAGATTGGTTAAAAACGCTAATTCGACTAGAATAAGCCTACGGAGAACAAAAATTATCTAAATATTAATCAAATGATACAAATGAACTTATTGGATGTACAAAAATTGGTTAAAAACCCTAATTTGACTAGAATAAGTCTAGGGAGGACGAAAATGACCTAAATGTTAATCCAATGATACAAATGAACTTATTGGATGCACAAGATTGGTTAAAAACCCTAATTGGACTAGAATAAGCATATGGAGGACAAAAATGACCTAAATGTTAATCTAATGACATCAACACATCCATTGGATGAACAAGATTAGTTAAAAACCCTAATTGAACTAGAATAAGGCGAAGGAGTACAAAAATGACATAAATGTTAATCCAATGACACAAATTAACTTATTGGATGCATAAGATTATCCAAAAACCCAAATTGGACTACAATAAGCCTAAGAAGGACGAAAATGTCCTAAATGTTAATCCAGTGACCAAACACACCTATTCGTTGCACAAGATTAGTTAAAACCCTAATTGGACTAGAATAAGAATAGCGACGAAGGAAATGACCTAAATGTTAATCCAATGACACTAACACACCTATTAGAGGCACAAGATTGGTTAAAACCCTAATTGGACTAGAATAAGCCTAGGGAGGATGAAAATGACCTAAATGCTAATCCAATGACACAAATGAATTTGTTGGATGCACAAGATTGGTTAAAAACCCTAATTGGACTAGAATAAGCCTAGAGAGGACGAAAATGACCTAAATGTTAATCCAAAAACACAAACACACCTATTGGTGCATAAGATTGGTTAAAAACCCTAATTGCACAAGAATAAGCCTAGGGACGACGAAAATGACCTAAATGTTAATCAAATGAAACAAATGAACTTATAGGAAGCACAAGATTGGTTAAAAACCCTAATTGGACTAGAATAAGCATAACAACGACGAAAATGACATAAATGTTAATCCAACGACACAAACACACCTATTGGTACATAAGATTCGTTAAAACCCTAATTAGACTAGAATAAGCCTAGGAGGAAGAAAATGACCTAAATGTTAATCCAAAAACTCAAACACACCTATTGGTGCATAAGATTGGTTAAAAACCCTAATTGCACTAGAATCAGGTCGCTGATGTTCCACCTTAAAGGTTGCAATCCCAGCAGGTCGCTGATGTTCCACCTTGTACGGAACATCTACCTAGTACCAAACCTAAACACTAAGTATGACGCCGACACATTGAGTACAATGTATCATTACCCAGTGATAGGGCTTCCTCCATATCAAGAATGATCTTGGGTTATTGTAGAGGTAAACAATTAAATTAATCGAGAAGTCCCTATTCTGAATGGTTATCCAATGACAAAGTAAACATGCATAAGATTACTGTCAAAACCTTAGCAGTAACGTAGACACGGACAACTTCAAACGATATACATAATCCAGACACAAGAAGAATGGATGCACAAGATTAGTCAAAAAGTGTAGTTTGTTTACAGAATACCTGTAATCGCAGATGATCATATGTGAATCAGATCGCTAAATAAGTTCCATGCTTCAGCGCGGTTAAATACACCTGACCTCTAGCAGTAGGAAGAGTAATCCTAGCTACATCCACCATTGGTTCCACCTTCGAGATTCGCAATTCCTTGCAAAGTGCCCTAATTTATGGCAATTGTAGCAAGTAGTACTGTTGAAAGGTACAAGCATAACATAATGTCCTTCTTCTCCACATCGGAAACATCGTATACCTTGTCCCACTTGCCTCTCAAGGTCTTGGTTCCCTGGGTTTATCCCGTCCCCCGTTGTTATCATGTGGTCGATTATAAGCTTTAGCAACCTGTTTCCCTTGTTTCTGATACTTCGCCCAACTAGGTCCTCCTGAGTTAAAATTCCCTCCTCGGCTAGCTCTCTTATTCTTCATATCCTCAACTTCTCTACATTTTTCCACAAGAACCTGGAAACGTTGAATTCCCAAGGGTAAGACAAATCTTGAATCTCATACTTTAGTCGTCTTGAAACGATGACACAAGAATGGCTCGTCAATCTCTTCACGGAAAAATCTGAAATGCCTTGATAGTGATTCAAACTTAGCAGCATATTCGCCCACGGTCATGTTCCCCTGATGTAGCTTCAGGAAATCATCACCCAGTCTAGTCCTGATACTCATCGGGAAGTATTTGTCGAAAAACTTCCCTTTGAAAGATTCCCAATTCACCTCCTCGTGAGCTGATCTCATCAACAACCTTGTACTCCTCCACCAGTACTCAGCATCTCCTAGTAGCATATAAGTGGCATAGTTGACCCTCACTCCTGCCTGATAGTTAATCATTTCGAAGATCTTCTCCACTTCTTGGATGCATTGATTTGCTTTCTCTGAATTCTCAGTCCCCTCAAACTTGGGAGATTGTAACGACGAAAGTCTTTTAATCCTCTTGACTCTGCAGCACGGATCTCTCTTCCCCCTTCGAGATCGCGTTGAGTCTTGGCAGCAGTCTGTGCAGCAACCGAAGCAGCCATGTTATTCATAGCCTCCGCCATTCGATCATTCCTACTGGCATTGGTTCTCGGAACGTCATTCCTCCTGGCAGCATGGTTTCCCTATAAAACCATCATCAAGTAGAGTCTTAACACTACTTCAATAATTCCAACTAACGTCCGACTATAACAACACATAATTATATTGGACTTGACAACTCAAGTCACCTAAACCGACACATGATCAGATAACAACTCATAACCTATAGGTCGACCTATGACCTATAACAAGGTTCCACAGCTCCCAAAGAAAACTAATTGGACTAGAATGCTCTGATACCCACAATGTAACACCCCGTTTTTCAACGCGACGTATATTTTTTTTTTCAAAAGAATTTAAAATAAAGCAGAGAAATAAATAAAGAAATTGCCTTTGGATAAATAATTGAGTCATTATAATTTACAAGCCAGAAGGACGAAAGTTACTCCAATTATAAATCACAAACCATTTAACCCAACAACAAATGGTACATGTAACCCATCGAGAATAATGTCAAGCTGACAATATTAGTATAGGTACAGTCTTCCATTTAATGTAAATGCAATACAAAAGAAAAGACATCTGATCCCTCTATGTCAACCTAATTTGATCATTTGAACAACACAACTAAAACACCCTGACTAATCTCACGCGGCCCCGTGAATTCCTCCTAACGTAGATGCCAGTCAAGCGTTATGAATCTCCTTCAGTCTGTAGGGTACGAACCGGTAGGATCGTCCTGACTCTCATCTGAGGGCAAAGCCCAGATTTCCACAATAATTGTAAAGGTCACCAACCGAAAATAACAGTTAACACATAACATTTAATTATTTAAATGCTAAAAATAACTTTTCAACTAAGCATGCACCTTAGCAGGATTTTCAATATGCGAAAAGTTCATACAATACTTTGCCAGTTAAAATGAAAGTAAAATGAGGTTCTCAATCCCCTAATTATAACATAACAAATCAAGACATGGATAGTTTCAGGAGCAAACAACCATACAACTAAAACTGAGGATTTTCACCGAGCCAATCGATTAGGCAATCGATTGGGGTGAAAACTTTTGATGAAAGACAGAATCCTGGGCTTAATTCAATCAATTGGGAAATCGATTGAGGGAATACTGAGCCCTAGGTTTTAAGCCAATCGATTTCCAAATCGATTTGGTCGAATATGGATGAGTCCCTGACTTAAGGCCAATCGGTTGCCAAATCGATTTCTTAAATGATTTTCAGAAAAACTGATTACAAAATCGATTGGCCAATCGATTTTGTTACTTTAGCCAAGTCCCTGTTAACCTATCAAATCGATTGGGAAATCGATTTCCCTGCATATTCTTTCAAAAATTCATTTAACTAACTCAATCACATTCATGCATAATCTCATAACCTAACACTTAGCACTGATAACGCGATCACTACAACATCGTTAATTTCGAAATAGTATTGCAAGCAAACATGTTATCACCCAAATTCCAAAACATAACAATTAACATTTATAAACACAATTAATACAAACATCCAAATGAACCAACATTCCACAATTTAACAGGGTGTAGTCTCTCACGGGCAAACACCTGTGCAGTCTCTCAAGGACAACCACAATTCCCTCAGGAACGTAAATCGTAAACGTACTACCTACCACGGGTCCGTACCGTTTACCGAGGTGCCACCTATCCCGGGTCAGACAACTTACCAAAACATACACAAGTAAACGAGACATTAAGAGATTCCCCATTCTTAAATTCTCATCTAACTTAAACCAGGGCGTAGTCTCTCACGGACAAACCCCTGCGCAGTCTCTCACGGACAAACGCAATTATTGCAGGAACGTAATATTCGTAAACGTACTACCTATCACGGGTCCGTACCTGTTTACCGAGTTTGCCACCTATTCCCGGGTCAGCACAACTTCCAAACACAATTCCCTCAGGAACGTAAGTCGTAACGTAACTACCTATCACGGGTCCGTACTGTTTATTGAGGTGCCACCCATCCCGGGTCAGCAAAAACTTACCAAACGTAAATCGTATGACGTACTGCCTATTGGGGCCCGTCCGTTTACCAAGGTGCCTAGAATCCCGGGTCAGCACGAAAAGTGACCGAAACACACATAAATAAACGAGACATTAAGAGATTCCCCATTCTTAATTCTCATTTAACTTAACGATTTTCAAGGAGGAAAACATTCAGTAAATAAGTCATTAAGAGATTCCCCATTCTTAATACTCATTTACTGAAACGATTTTCAAAAGCGAAAATTAAGTAACCGAGACATTAAGAGATTCCCCATTCTCAACGCCCAGTTAACTTAAAACAATTTCAAAACAAAATATTAAGTACCGAGTTAAGAGATTCCCCATTCTTAACGCCCAGTTAACTTAGGGAGTTTTCAAAACAAAATGTTAATAACCGAGACATTAAGAGATTCCCCATTCTTAACGCCCCAGTTAACTCAAACAATTTTTCACAAAAAAACCCACATTAAGTAACTAAGACATCAAGAGATTCCCCATTCTTAAATACTCATTGAACTTAATGGTTTTCCAACTCCACACAAAACAAACTCAAACAAATACTCACATCAAAACACATCAATTCATTTATTCACAAGATCCTAAACCATACACGTACACCAAATTTCATCAATATCAATTAAGAGCATGTCAAAATAAGCATAGGGACGAACACAAATCGACACAGATCCACTACTCAAAACACACAAGTTTCATTTACACAAAATCTTACATACATACGACGAAGAAAATGACCTAAAATGGACTAGAATACAGCCTGGGGCACAAGGTAGGACGAAAATGATGTAAATGTTAACTCCAATGCTAAACAATGACACTATTGGATGCACAATTATTTGTTAAAACTCTAATTGGAAACTAGAAATAAGCCTATACGAGGACGCAAAATGATCTAAATGTTAATATAATGACACAAATGAATTTATCCAATGACAACAAAAGAATTGGTTTAAAAACCCTAATTTGACTAGAATAAGTCTACTGAGGACGAAAATGACCTAAATGTTAATCCAACGACACAAAACACACTTATTGGATGCACAAGATTGGTTAAAAACTCTAATTGGACTAGAATAAATGCTAGGGAATACAAAAATGACCTAAACCTATCGGTTTATCCAATGACACAAATGAAGCTTATTGGTATGCACAAAGAGTTTGGATGTTAAAACCTAATTGGACTAGGAGCTAGGGAGGACGAAAGTGACCTTGAAATGAAACAATATCCTATGACACAATAGTTGTCGGTCTAGAACCAGCCTAGGGATATATATTAAATGATGCTAATGTTAATCCAACATATCACAAACAATCACCTATTGGACGCATTAAACAAGATTGGTTAAAAACTCTAATTGGACTAGAATCTACCATAGGAGGACGAAAATGATCTAAATGTTATCCAATGACACAAATGAATTTATTGGATGCACAAGATTCGTTAAAAACCCTAATTGGACTAGAATAAGCCTAGGGAGGACGAAAATGACCTAAATGTTTAATCCAATGATGACACACCTATTGGATGCACAAGATTGGTTAAAAACCCTAATTGGACTAGAATAAGCCTAGGGAGGACGAAAAAATGACCTAAATGTTAATCCAATGACACAAACACACCTATTGGATTGCACAAGATTGGTTAAAAACCTAATTGGACTAGAATAAGCCTAGGGAGGACGAAAATGACCTAAATATGTTAATCCAATGAAACAAATGAACTTATTGGATGCACAAGATTGGTTAAAAACTTCCTAATTGGACTAGAATAAGCCTAGAGAGGACGAAAATGACCTAAATGTTAATCCAATGACACAAATGAACTTATTGGATGCACAAGATTGGTTAAAAACTCTAATTGGACTAGAATAAGCCTATGGAGGACGAAAATGTTCTAAATGTTAATCCAATGACACAAATGAACTATTGGATGCACAAGATTGGTTAAAAACCCTAATTGGACTAGAATAAGCCTAGGGAGGACGAAAATGACCTAAATGGTAATCCAATGACACAAATGAACTTATTGGATGCACAAGATTGGTTAAAAACCCTAATTGGACTAGAATAAGCCTAGGGAGGACGAAAATGACCTAAATGTTAATCCAATGACACAAATGAACTAATTGGATGCACAAGATTGGTTAAAAACTCTAATTGGACTTAGAATAAGCCTATGGAGAACGAAAATGATCTAAATGTTTAATCCAATGACACAAATGAACTTATTGGATGCACAAGATTGGTTAAAAACCCTAATTGGACTAGAATAAAGCCTAGGGAGGACGAAAATGACCTAAATGTTAATCCAATGACACAAACACACCTATTTGATGCACAAGATTTGGTTAAAAACCCTAATTGGACTAGAATAAGCCAAGGGAGGACGAAAATGACCTAAATGTTAATCCAATGAAACAAATGAACTTATTGGATGCACAAGATTGGTTTAAAAACTCTAATTGGACTAGAATAAGGCCTATGGAGGACAAAAATGACCTAAATGTTAATCCAATGACACAAATGAACTTATTGGATGCACAAGATTGGTTAAAAACTCTAATTGGACTAGAATAAGCCTATGGAGGACGAAAATGATCTAAATGTTAATCCAATGACACAAACACACTTATTGGATGCACAAGATTGGTTAAAAACCCTAATTGGACTAGAATAAGCCTAGGGAGGACGAAAATGACCTAAATGTTAATCCAATGACACAAACACACCTATTGGATGCACAAGATTAGTTAAAAAGCCTAATTGGACTAGAATAAGCCAAGGGAGTCCAAAAATGACCTAAATGTTAATCCAATGAAAGAAATGAACTTATTGGATGCACAAGATTGGTTAAAAACTCTAATTGGACTAGAATAATCCTAGGGAGGATGACACAAATGAACTAATGACACAAATGGATGCAAAAGATTACAAGATTGGTTAAAAACCCTAATTGGACAAGAATAATGCTAAGGAGGACGAAAATGACCTAAATGTTAATCCAATGACACAAATGACATTATTGGATGCACAAGATTGGTTAAAAACCCTAATTGGACTAGAATAAGCCTAGCGACGACGAAAATGACCTAAATGTTAATCCAATGACACAAACACACCTATTGGATGCACAAGATTGGTTAAAAACCCTAATTGGACTTGAATAAGCCTAGGGAGGACGAAAATGACCTAAATGTTAATCCAATGACACAAATGAACTTATTGGATGCACAAGATTGGTTAAAAACTCTAATTGGACTAGAATAAGCCTATGGAGGACGAAAATGATCTAAATGTTAATCAAATGACACAAATGAACTTATTGGATGCACAAGATTGGTTAAAAACCCTAATTGGAATAGAATAAGCATAGGGAGGACGAAAATGACTTAAATGTTAATCCAATGACACAAACACACCTATTGGATGCACAAGATTGGTTAAAAAACCCTAATTGGACTAGAATAAGCCAAGGGAGGACAAAAATGACCTAAATGTTAAATCCAATGACACAAATGAACTTATTGGATGCACAAGATTTGGTTAAAAAACTCTAATTGGACTAGAATAAGCCTAGGGAGGACGAAAATGATGCTAAATGTTAATCCAATGACACAAACACACCTATTGGATGCACAAGATTGGTTAAAAACCCTAATTGGACTAGAATAAGCCTAGGGAGGACGAAAATGACCTAAAATGTTAATCCAATGACACAAAATGAACCTATTGGATGCACAAGATTGGTTAAAAACCCTAATTGGACTAGAATAAGCCTAGGGAGGACGAAAATGACCTAAATGTTAATCCAATGAAACAAATGAACTTATTGGATGCACAAGATTGGTTAAAAACCCTAATTGGACTAGAATAAGCCTAGGGAGGACGAAAATGACCTAAATGTTTAATCCAATGACACAAATGAACTTATTGGATGCACAAGATTGGTTAAAAACCCTAATTGGACTAGAATAAGCCTAGGGAGGACGAAAATGACCTAAATGTTAATCCAATGACACAAACACAACTATTGGATGCACAAGATTGGTTAAAAACCCTAATTGGACTAGAATAAGCCTAGGGAGGACGAAAATGACCTAAATGTTAATCCAATGACACAAATGAACTTATTGGATGCACAAGATTGGTTAAAAATTCTAATTGGACTAGAATAAGCCTAGGGAGGACGAAAATGACCTAAATGTTAATCCAATGACACAAATGAACTTATTGGATGCACAAGATTGGTTAAAAACCCTAATTGGACTAGAATAAGCCTAGGGAGAACGAAAATGACCTAAATGTTTATCCAATGACACAAATGAACTTATTGGATGCACAAGATTGGTTAAAAACCCTAATTTGACTAGAATAAGTTCTAGGGAGGACGAAAATGACCTAAATGTTAATCCAATGACACAAATGAACTTATTGGATGCACAAGATTGGTTAAAAACCCTAAATTCGACTAGAATAAGCCTAGGGAGGACGAAAATGACCTAAATGTTAATCCAATGACACAAATGAACTAATTGGATGCACAAGATTGTTAAAAACTCTAATTGGACTAGAATATAGCCTAAGGAGGATGAAAATGACCTAAATGTTAATCCAATGACACAAATGAACTTATTGGATGCACAAGATTGGTTAAAAACCCTAATTGGACTAGAATAAGCCTAGGGAGGACGAAAATGACCTAAATGTTAATCCAATGACACAAATGAACTTATTGGATGCACAAGATTGGTTTAAAAACCCTAATTGGGACTAGAATAAGCCTAAGGAGGACGAAAATGATGCTAAATGTTAATCCAATGACACAAATGAACTATATTGGATGCACAAGATTGGTTAAAAACCCTAATTGGACTAGAATAAGCCTAGGGAGGAGAAAATGACCTAAATGTTAATCCAATGACACAAATGAACTTATTGGATGCACAAGATTGGTTAAAAACCCTAATTGGACTAGAATATACCTAGGGAGGACGAAAATGACCTAAATGTTATCCAATGACACAAATGAACTTATTGGATGCACAAGATTGGTTAAAAACCCTAATTGGACTAGAATAAGCCTACGGAGGACGAAAATGACCTAAATGTTAATCCAATGACACAAATGAACTTATTGGATGCACAAGATTGGTTAAAAACTCTAATTGGACTAGAATAAGCCTATGGAGGACGAAAATGATCTAAATGTTAATCCAATGACACAAATGAACTTATTGGATGCACAAGATTGGTTAAAAACCCTAATTGGACTAGAATAAGCCTAAGGAGGACGAAAATCACTTAAATGTTAATCCAATGACACAAACACACCTATTGGATGCACAAGATTAGTTTAAAAAGCCTAATTGGACTAGAATAAACCTAGGGAGGACAAAAATGACCTAAATGTTAATCCAATGACACAAATGAACTTATTGGATGCACAAGATTGGTTAAAAACTCTAATTGGACTAGAATAAGCCTAGGGATGACGAAAATGACCTCAATGTTAATCCAATGACACAAATGAACTAATTGGATGCACAAGATTGGTAAAAAAAACCCTAATTGGACTAGAATAATCCTAAGGAGGACGAAAATGACCTAAATGATAATCCAATGACACAAATGAACTTATTGGATGCACAAGATTGGTTAAAAACCCTAATTAGACTAGAATAAGCCTAGCGAGGACGAAAATGACCTAAATGTTAATCCAATGACACAAACACAACCTATTGTATGCACAAGATTGGTTAAAAACCCTAATTGGACTAGAATAAGCCTATGGAGGACGAAAATGACCTAAATGTTAATCCAATGACACAAATGAACTTATTGGATGCACAAGATTGGTTAAAAACCCTAATTGGACTAGAATAAATCTAGGGAGGACGAAAATGACCTAAATGTTAATCCAATGACACAAACACACCTATAAGATGCACAAGATTGGTTAAAAACCCTAATTCGACTAGAATAAGCCTAGGGAGGACGAAAATGACCTAAATGTTAATCCAATGACACAAATGAACTAATTGGATGCACAAGATTGGTTAAAAACCCTAATTGGACTAGAATATACCTAGGGAGGACGAAAATGACCTAAATGTTAATCCAATGACACAAATGAACTAATTGGATGCACAAGATTGGTTAAAAACCCTAATTCGACTAGAATAAGCCTAGGGAGGACGAAAATGATGCTAAATGTTTAATCCAATGACACAAATGACCTATTGGATGCACAAGATTGGTTAAAAACCCTAATTGGACTAGAATAAGCCTAGGGAGGACGAAAATGACCTAAATGTTAATCCAATGACACAAATGAACTTATTGGATGCACAAGATTGGTTAAAAACCCTAATTGGACTAGAATAAGCCTATGGAGGACGAAAATGACCTAAATGTTTATCCAATGACACAAACACACACTATTAGATGCACAAGATTGGTTTAAAAACCCTAATTGGACTAGAATAAGCCTTGGGAGGACGAAAATGACCTAAATGTTAATCCAATGACACAAACACACCTATTGGATGCACAAGATTGGTTAAAAACTCTAATTGGACTAGAATAAGCCTATGGAGGACGAAAATGATCTAAATGTTAATCCAATGACACAAATGAACTTATTGGATGCACAAGATTGGTTAAAAACCCTAATTTGACTAGAATAAGCCTAGGGAGGACGAAATGACCTAAATGTTTAATCCAATGACTTAAAAATCACACTTATTGGATGCACAAGATTAGTTAAAAACCCTAATTGGACTAGAATAAGCCTAGGGAGAGAAAATGACCTAAATGTTAATCCAATGACACAAATGAACCTATTGGATGCACAAGATTGGTTAAAAACCCTAATTGGACTAGAATAAGCCTAGGGAGGACGAAAATGACCTAAATGTTAATCCAATGACACAAATGAACTTATTGGATGCACAAGATTGGTTAAAAACCCTAATTGGACTAGAATAAGCCTAGGGAGGACGAAAATGACCTAAATGTTAATCCAATGACACAAACACAACTATTGGATGCACAAGATTGGTTAAAAAACCCTAATTCGACTAGAATAAGCCTAGGGAGGACGAAAATGACCTAAATGTTAATCCAATGACACAAATGAACTAATTGGATGCACAAGATTGGTTAAAAACTCTAATTGGACTAGAATATACCTAGGGAGGACGAAAATGACCTAAATGTTAATCCAATGACACAAAATAAACTTATTGGATGCACAAGATTGGTTAAAAACCCTAATTGGACTAGAATAAGCCTAGGGAGGACGAAAATGACCTAAATGTTAATCCAATGACACAAACACACCTATTGGATGCACAAGATTGGTTAAAAAACCCTAATTGGACTAGAATAAGCCTAGGGAGGACGAAAATGACCTAAATGTTAATCCAATGACACAAATGAACTTATTGGATGCACAAGATTGGTTAAAAACCCTAATTGGACTAGAATAAGCCTAGGGAGGACGAAAATGACCTAAATGTTAATCCAATGACACAAATGAACTATTTGGATGCACAAGATTGGTTTAAAAACCCTAATTGGACTAGAATAAGCCTAGGGAGGACGAAAATGACCTAAATGTTAATCCAATGACACAAATGAACTTATTGGATGCACAAGATTGGTTAAAAACCCTAATTGGACTAGAATAAGCCTAGGGAGGAAGAAAATGACCTAAATGTTAATCAATGACACAAATGAACTTATTGGATGCACAAGATTGGTTAAAAACCTTAATTGGACTAGAATAAGCCTAGGGAGGACGAAAATGACCTAAATGTTAATCCAATGACACAAATGAACTAATTGGATGCACAAGATTGGTTAAAAACTCTAATTGGACTAGAATAAGCCTTGGAGGACGAAAATGACCTAAAATGTTAATCCAATGACACAAATGAACTTATTGGATGCACAAGATTGGTTAAAAAACCCTAATTGACTAGCATAAGCCTAGAAATAGGATGACGAAAATCACCTAAATGTTTAATCCAATGACACAAACACACCTATTGGATGAACAAGATTAGTTAAAAACCCTAATTGGACTAGAATAAGCCTAGGGAGGACGAAAATGACCTAAATGTTAATCCAATGACACAAATGAACTAATTGGATGCACAAGATTGGTTAAAAACTCTAATTGGACTAGAATAAGCCTAGGGAGGACGAAAATGACCTAAATGTTTATCCAATGACACAAATGAACTTATTGGATGCACAAGATGGTTAAAAACCCTAATTTGACTAGAATAAGTCTAGGGAGGACAAAAATGACTTAAATGTTAATCCAATGACACAAACACACCTATTGGATAAACAAGATTTGTTAAAAACCCTAATTGGACTAGAATAAGCCTAGGGAGGACAAAAATGACCTAAATGTTAATCCAATGAAACAAATGAACTTATTGGATGCACAAGATTGGTTAAAAACTCTAATTGGACTAGAATAAGCCTAGGGATGACGAAAATGATCTAAATGTTAATCTAATGACACAAATGAACTTATTGGATGCACAAGATTGGTTAAAAAACCCAAATTCAACTAGAATAAGCCTAGGGAGGAAGAAAATCACCTAAATGTTAATCCAACGATACAAATGAACTAATTGGATGCACAAGATTGGTTAAAAATTCTAATTGGACTAGAATGTACCTAAGGAGGACGAAAATGACCTAAATGTTTATCCAATGACACAAATGAATTTATTGGATGCACAAGATTCGTTAAAAACCCTAATTAGTTCGATCTTAATTGTATGCTAGACGTATTCTGTTTTCTATATTGTTTTAATTTGATAACGACTGTCATATTCTGTAGTAACGAGGTCATAATAATCAACAATTGGCACCAAAGCCCGACTTTTTTAGAGGTAATACTCATAAAAGGAACATGGCCTCAGTTGATTTTCAAGGAGAAGGTGCTTCAGTTGCAAGGGCCCCAGCCTTCAATGGAACCGCATACATGTATTGGAAAAATAGGATGCTGATATTTCTCGAAGCCAGTGGTATTGATATTCTAGATGTTGTTGAAAATGGACCCTACATACCTAAAATTGCTGGAACTAATGATTTGCTGATCCCCAAACCCAGATCTGAATGGTCTGAGGATGATAAGAAGAAGGTAGGATATAATGCTAAAGCAAAGAATATTTATAACATCTGCTTTGTGTGCAGAAGAATTCTTCAGGGTATCAAACTGTAAATCAGCAAAGGAGATGTGGGACATTCTTCAGGAAACACATGAAGGCACCACAGACGTGAAAAGAGCTCGTGTAAATACACTCATGCAGGAATACGAATTGTTTAGCATGAAGAAAGATGAATCAATTAGTGATCTACAGACTAGGGTTGACACACGTTATAAACAACCTTCATGCCCTGGGAAAACAGGTGGAAAATGAACAGCAAATTGGAAAGATCATGAGGTGTTTAACAAGAGAATAGCAGCCCAAAATAACTGCTATTGTTGAATCGAAAGATCTGGCAAAAAATGACCACTGCAGCACTGTTTGGAAAGCTCAGGGAGCACGAAATGGAGTTGCATAGACTAGATGAGTCAGAGCAAGATAGCAGGAAAAAGAAAGAACTGTCTTTGAAAGCGCCAAACGCATCAATCAAAAAACTGAACAAGACAGTTGCTCAGATGAATCAAGCAGTGAGACGATGAAGAGCCTGAGATTGGTTTACTTGTCAAAAAGTTTAAGAAATTTCTGAAAAAGAAAGACAACAAATTCAGAAAGCCATCCAGTTCTAAGACTAGTGACAACAAGACAATCACCTGTTATGAGTGCGGTAAAACAGGTCACATAAAGTCTGAGTGTTACAAGTTGCAGAACAAAAATAGAGCTACAAAAACTAAAGGCAAGGAACCAGTCACCAAAACCAGAAAAACATATGTTGCAAGGAATGACAACGAAGAATCCTCTGCCTCTTCAGATGAAGAAGAAGCAAATTTATGTCTTATGGCAAATACCGACTCAGAATCAGAAAATGAGGTTAGTTCACAATATAATCCATCTTATGATGAACTGCAAGAAGCTTTCAATGAACTGCATGATGAGTATGTGAATTCTATTAAACAGTTGATAAGTACAAAGAAAATGCTTGAGCAAATGAAAAATGATCATAAAGAAATTGAAAATTTGTATGAACAACTGAAAAAGGATTCACATGACAAATCTGCAAGATGCATTGAACTTGAAAAAAAATGTTGCATCATTATCTGATTTATTGAAGTTTGCTAGTAGTGAAGATAAACTGAATGTCATACTTAGCAATCAAAGACATGTTAATGAAAAATCTGGTTTAGGATATAAACCCAATATGCATGTTAAAAGGAATAACACTAGATATGGTATTGGTTATATGCAAACCAGAAATGTCAAACATGGTCAGAAATCTGCTATTTCAAGGAATATGTATGACATCTTTACTAAACCAAACAAACATTCATCCTTTGATGGTACATGTCATTTCTGTTGCAGAAAGGGACATTTTGTTTCAAATTGCAAATTTAAAAAACTAGCCAATAGAGGATGGAAGCAAGTTTGGATAGCAAAAGAAACAAATTTTTGACACTAAACCTTCCAGGACCCAATTTAAATTGGGGACCTAAAATAAAATTCTGATTGTGTGTGTTGCAGGTGTGCTTGACATCCAATAAGCATTCTTGGTATTTAGATAGCGGATGCTCAAAGCACATGACAGGAGACAAATCCAAATTCCTGTCCTTGACATTAAAGGAATGAGGTTTTGTCAAATATGGTGACAACAATAGAGGAAAGATTATTGGAATTGGTGACATAGGCAATGAGTCAACTGCAGTAATCAAAAATGTCTTGTATGTAGAAGGGCTAAAACACAATCTGCAGAGTATAAGCCAGCTATGTGATAAAGGCTTCCAGGTAAGTTTTTTTATCACAATCTTGTATTATTGAGCATAAAGATGACAAACACATAAAGTTAGTTGGTGATAGAATTAATAACATTTATATGTTAGATTTTAATTCTATGCCAAGTACTATATGCTGTTTGTTATCTAATCCAGATGAGACTTGGTTATGGCATAAACGTATAGCGCATATTCATATAGATCATTTGAATAGACTGGTTAGCAAACAGCTAGTTATAGGTCTCCCTAACAAGAAGTTTACTAAGGATAGACTTTGTGACTCCTGTGACAGAAGCAAACTAGTTAAGACTTCTTTTCCCTCTATAGATATGGTCAAAACCAATAGGGTTTTGCAGTTAGTACACATGGACCTTTTTGGACCTGCTCAAGTGAAGAGCTTTGGAGGTAACCTTTATGGATATGTATTGGTAGATGACTATTCCATGTTCACATGGACATATTTTCTGGCTCACAAGAGTGAGGCATTCTCAACTTTTAAAAAATTTGTTACTTTGGTTCAAAATGAGAATGACCAGAAAATTGTATCAATTAAAAGTGATCATGGAGGTGAATTCCAAAATGATTCTTTTCAAACTTATTGTGAACAACATGGAATAAACCACATATATTCAGCCCTAGGACACCACAGCAAAATGGGGTAGTGGAGAGGAAAAATAGATCCTTAGAGGAGTTAGCTAGGACTATGCTTAAGGACTCTAACCTACCTAAGTACTTTTGGGCAGATGCAATTAGTATACAGCCCCTCATGTTGTCAATAGAGTTCTCATTAGGCCCCTGCTTAGAAAAACCCCTATGAGCTGTACAAGGTAGAAACAAACATTTCCTACTTTAGAATCTTTGGTTGTAAGTGCTTTGTGTTGAACAATGCAAAGAACACCTAGGAAAAATTGACCCTAAGGCAGATGAAGGTATTTTTCTAGGATACTCTCAAACCAGTAAGGCCTATAGAATCTACAACAAAAGAACAAAGAACCATAGAAGAGTCAGTTCATGTAAAGGTTTGATGAATTATTTGCAGAAACTTGAACAAAACTCCTCCTAATTGTTGATGACTTTTTGGATTAAGTTGTAGAGTCTGAACCATTAGAACAACCTGTAGCTGTTCCTCCCAACTAGAACTGACTGTGTAGAACCTATAAGAAACTGATGATTACCAAGGAATGAAGTTCAACCGAAACCTCCCCATAGATAACATTATTAGGGGATACCTCTAAAGTGTTGCAACTAGGAATAACCTTAGACAGTTCTGTAACTTTACAGCCTTTGTGTCTCAGATTGAACCTAAGAACATTAAGGAAGCCCTGTTAGATAGTGAGTGGATACTTGCTATGCAAGAGGATTTAAACCAGTTGAGAGAAACAAGGTGTGGAGTCTAGTACCTAAACTAGAAGGTAAGCACATCATAGGAACAAGATGGGTGTTCAGGAACAAATTAGATGAAAATGGAGTTATAACCAGAATAAAGCTAGGCTAGTAGCCAAGGTTATAGTCAAGAGGAAGGAATAGATTTTGATGAAACCTATGCCCCTGTAGCTAGGTTAGAAGCCATTAGAATCCTTCTTGCTTATGCTTGTATAATGGACTTTAATCTTTATCAAAGGGATGTGAAAAGCGCCTTTCTCAATGGTGACCTGCAAGAGGAAGTTTTGTTAGCCAAAACACCTGGTTTTGAAAAATCCTGATTTTCCTAATCATGTGTATAAGCTATCAAAGGCCTTCTATGGGTTGAAACAAGCTCCAAGAGCTTGGTATGAGAAGCTCAGCATTTCCTTATTCAACACAAAACTTTTTAAGAAGAAATGTTGACAAGACCCTTTTCACAAGACTACTGGAAATGATATCTTGCTGGTCCAAGTATATGTTGATGACATAATATTTGGATCTACAAACAATAAGTTGTGCAAAGATTTTGAAAATTTAATGAAAGGTAAATTTGAAATGTCAATGATGGGTGAACTAACTTATTTCTTGGATTTCAAATTAACCAAAGCAAGCAAGCATTTTCATTATTCAAACTAAAATACTGTAATGATTTTGATAAAGAAATTTAGTTTTGAAAACCTTAAGTCCATTGATTACTCCCATGAGTCAAGATTACTTAGACAGAGATGAGAAAGGTATAAACCTGATAGATGTTACTAGGTTCGGGGGTATTATAGGATCATTGCTCTATCTTACAGCAAGCAGACCTGACATTATGTTCGTGTTTGCATGTGTGCAAGATACCAATCAAATCCTAAGGAGTCTCACCTTTAGTGCAGTTAAGAGATTTTCAGATATCTAGTAGGAACTAAGAGTCTAGGTTGTGGTATCCTAAGGATCAACCTGTACATTAGTTGGTTACTCAGATTCAGACTTTGCCGGATGCAAACTAGACAGGAGAAAAGCACTTCTGGAACTTGTCATTACTTGGAAACTCCCTTGTGTCGTGGTTTAGCAAGAAATAGACTAGCATTGCACTATCAACTGCTGAAGCTGAAATACATTTGCAGCTAGGAGCTGCTGTGCTCAGATTCGTTGGATGAAACAACACTTATTGGATTTTGGTGTCTGACTTGGAACTGCACCTATTATGTGTGATAACACAAGTGCAATAAGCATTACTAAGAATCCAGTGATGCACTCCAGACCAAGCACATTGAAGTAAGACATCATTTTATAAGGGATCACTTTTCAAAAATGGGATCATTAAGCTTGAATATGTTAACACAGCTGAACAGCTGGCTGACATTATTTACCAAAAGCTTACCAAGAGAAAGTTTCCTGCATATAGGGATGAAAACTAGGGATCATTGATCCTAGTGAGGTCTGATCTTTGAACCCTTTCACAGACACTTCTGGTGCTTGCAGTGTTTTCCAGTTAAATCGATTGGATAATCGATTACCAACTTGGTACATAGTTTACAAAATCGATTTGGGAATCGATTGCGTTGGCCCCAGACTACAATTTCAGAAAGTTTTTTTAACCCTGCCCGAGCGTCGATTGGGAAATCGACTAGTTCACCTTTCAACCTTAAGTACATCGATTTGGACATCGATTGAGTAAATCTGGAAATCGATTTGGGAATCGATTTACAATATGACCGTTGTGACTCTCCTTTACTAGCCGTTGAATGCAATAATTTACTAAATCGATTGAGATTACCCAGCAACGGTAACATAATCGATTGGGCAATCGATTGACTCATCAAAGGGTTTAAATAGGAACAGTTACCAATCGATTTCTTCACTGTCATCTCTCCAGATTTCTCAAATTTTCTCTGCTTCATCTCTCTGTTTCTGCAATCGGTTCTTGATTTACTATCTACATTCAATCACACTTAACTTACACTTATGGCACGAGTTAAGCAAACTCAAACACGAACTCCCTCACCATCATCTTCATCAAGTGGGAGAACCCTTCACCACCACCTACGTTAACTAAAAGGGTTCCCATTCCCACTCATAAGATTCTTGCCAAGGATAAAGGCAAGGCACCTGCTGTTAATCAAGAGAAATCCAAAAAGAGAAAGGAGCCACCCACTGAGAAGCTTATGGCTGACGCCATGAAGGAAATCTCTCAGAAAAAGAAGAAGAAACCAATTTCTTCACCCCCACCTAAGAAAGCTCCTTCATATAAGGATAAAGATGTAGAAGCTACCATTCCATCAAACTTTCTTAAAAGGAAAATCCATGAGGGTCGGACTCTGGATTTTGCTTACTTTGATTCAGAAGGATTCAGTTTCCAAGACATTTGAGGTTTCACGGTCTTGAAAGCTTTCTCTCCTCAACTCTTGATAGTTATCCAAGGTTAATAAGGGAATTCTACTCAACCTTCAAGCTTACTGAAGACGGATTCAAAGCTAATGTTAAAGGGAAAAAATATATCTATGTCGTTTGAAGATTTTTCTGTTTTGTCAGGATTGCCATTTCATGGAACATCTATAGATAGCCGTTCTGAGGCTGACACTGCTGACGAAGGATGGGAAGCAACGTTTGACAGGCATACTGCTGTTAAGGATCTGATGATTGATGGCGTTGTTGAAACCATTTCACTGCCTATCGGTCAAATGAAGGTCCAACATCGAATGCTTATGTATATTCTGACCCGGATGCTTGTGCCACGATCCGGTAACCATGCTGTAGTCCAGAAGTTGGATATACTACTGCTATGGGGATTGTCCAAGGAGCTCAGGATGAGTTGGACATGGATTGTGCTAAGGCACATGTTGGAGGCTTCACAGAGTAAGCTGGTACTGCCTTATCCTCAACTGATTACCAAGATTCTGAAACACTTCAAGGTATCACTTGTTAATGAAGAATCTTCCAAGACCACTCTAATTTTTGGAGAATCAATTGTAAACCAGATGCAATTGAAAAGGTTGGATGATATTTGGATAAGACCACAGCCGAATGTTGAACAAGCTCAACCAAATCCTCAACAAGCTACTGAACCAGCCCCTCCTGAGTTTTTCGCAAAACTAATGGAATTTATAGAAGCTCATATGGCTCACAATGCCAAAATGCAAGAGTCACAGGCTAGAATGGAAGCTAATCTGAAGACTCTCCAGACTTCTCTGAACTCAGTTGTTCAGGATGTTGATGCAATTCAAGCGCATTTAGGCATAAAGTTGTCATTTGAAGATATAGCAGACATCGGTCGGCAAGCAACAGGGGAACCAAACCCAACTCCCCTAGATCGTCTGCAACTCACGTTGAGGAGACACCTGCTGAGGGTAATACAGCGGTCTCTACCTCTCCCTTAGATAATAGTGAGAACCAGCCCAGTTTAGGAGATTAGGTGTTTAGGATCTTTGTTGTTTTGTAATGACCTGTTGTATTCTTTCTTCTATATATATAATGCACTAGAACGTTTATTCCATTACTCTCTGAAATCAATTGCCATAATCTGCTTAATCTGCTTATTTGTTGCTCTGATACACTGTTTTTTCTGATTTCAACCCCCAGTGCTTATGTTTACTAACATAGGGGGAGGAAATTTTTTTTCTGCCTTTTTGCCTTAACTGACAAAGGGGGAGAGAAATTATTAACTTGTACTTTTACTGCTGCATAATTTGATACTCTGATGACTGATAATGACTTATTAAAATGACTCTGATATAGCATGTGTACTTATGCTCTGATCTGATGCTCTGACATTCTGATTTTATGATCTGATAATGGTACATATGATGCTATGAAAATATATCTGTTGTTAATATTATGTCTTGAAATGCTCAACTCAAGTTAAAATTGTATGCTTGTCACTTATGCAAAAAGGGGGAGATTGTTGGACTTTAGTCCTCTTAATCCTAATTTTGACATAATTAACAAACATACAATGTTCATACATCATATGATAAATCTAACATTTTAAATTGAGCAAGATTTCAGGAACAACAACTCAACCCTACATACTTGAGACAATTGCTTGGAACTCAAGAAATTAACAAAAGTTGAAAATCTACTGAGTAAATCGATTAGGCAATCGATTTCGTAAAAGGGTTGTAAGGAAACATGTTGTTTGTGGTTACACAATCGATTAGGCAATCGACTGGCACAATCAGTGATAAAAATTGTGTAAGTCAGTGGCAACCTGATTTGTATGCTAATCGATTGGCACATCGACTGTGCAAATCACAAAGTAAAAACTGATTGAAACAAATCGATTGGGCAAGTCACAGGGACAATCCATTTACTAGGCTAATCGATTGACAAATCGATTACGTAAATAATATTTCAAAAGTAACATGACCTGTGACAAACACAATCGATTGGACAATCTATTGTGAGAAATTCAATCATGTTAAGTTGGTATCAATCGATTGGGAAATCAATTGAGCTAAACAAACTGGTAAGAACTTTTCAGAAACATACTACCAAATCGATTGGCACTCCGATTAACATGAGATTAGCTAAGTTCTGTTTTAAACACAATCGATTGGCAAATCGATTGGGAACAAATATTTGAAATCACAGGGAACTCTTAGTTTGTGGCCAAATCGATTATGTGTATTTGTGAATCGATTATGAGACTTAGTGATCGACTAAGTAATCGATTGTGTGATTTTATATTGGAAACAAAACACCTGACATCGATTATGCAATCGATTCATATAAGTCTGCACATAATTTTCTGAAAAGTGTTTTTAAAGAAATTGATTAGGAAATCGATTGGTTTGTATAGTTTCAAGATTCAAGAAAAAACAAGACTCGCGATAATCGTTGGCAAATCGATTAGGCCCGTTTATAACTTTAATGAATCGATTGGTAAATCGATATATTAGTTTTTTTTCAGAAACTATATAAACAGTTTTCAATCTTTTTCTCATTAAGACTTGAAAACACTTGAATATACTTCAGAACACTGAAGAACTCTTAAGAATCATTTTGATAACATTCTGATATTGCTTTTTCCAGATCAAGAGCAAAAAGATTATTCATAATCAATAAGAGAGCTGAAAAAGAATTCCTGAGAGAAAAGGCAATGATCTCACAAACACTCAAATGAACAACCAGATTATTGTGTGAGATACATTGATCAAGATTGAAGACAAACTCTGTACTTCTTTTATTTCTTTCTGTAAACAAAGTTTTTGTAAAAAGAAACAACAGTGAAAAATCCAGTATGAAAACTGGTGGCGATCTTCGTTGATGTAAAGATCATCAAGAAGGAGCTGGACTTTGATCTTGTCTGAGTCTGATGAGTGACTGCAAGGATGGGGTTAAGCAATAGGAAAGAGATTGAGTTAGATAGATAGGTTTCGAGGAAACTAGACAATCTGTAAACAAGTCTCAATTCTTTCTATTGAAGAAAAAGCTGAAATCCAGTTGGATTGTCAGGACTGGATGTAGGCTGTCATATTGACAACTGAACCAGGATAAACCTTGGTGCATTCTAATATCTTTTTACTCTTATCTTGTATGCTATGCTATATATCCGCTCTGTATGAATCCGAATAAATCTTGCATCGTATGATTGTATGTTCGATCTTAATTGTATGCTAGACGTATTCTGTTTTATATATTGTTTTAATTTGATATAACGACTGTCAATTTTGTAGTAACGAGGTCATAATAATCAACAATTGGTGCACAAGATTGGTTAAAAATCCAAATTGGACAAGAAAAAGCCTAGGGAGGAAGAAAATGACCTAAATGTTAAGCCAACGACACAAATGAACTAATTGGATACATAGATTGGTTAAAAACGTCTAATTGGACAGAATGTACCAGGGAGGACGAAAATGACCTAATGTTTATCCAATGACACTAATGAATTATTGGATGCACAAGATTCGTTAAAAACCCTAATTGGACTAGATAAGCCTATGGAGACGAAATTTACCTAAATGTTTATTCAATGACACAAACACACCTATTAGATGCACAAGATTGGTTAAAAACCCTAATTGGGTCTACAATAAGGCTTGGGAGGACGAAAATGATGTAAATGTTAATCTAATGCCACAAACACACCTAATTGTATGCACAAGATTGGTTAAAACTCTAATTGAACTAGAATAACTTTATGGAGGGACGAAAATGACGTAAATTCTTAATCCAATCTTAATCCAATGACACAAGATTTGGATGTTAAAAACCCTAATTCGACTAGAATAAAGCCCTAGGGCAGAAGAAAATGACCTAAATGTTAAGCAACGACAGAAATGAACTAATTGGATACATAAGATTGGTTAAAAACTCTAATTGGACTAGAATGTACTAGGGAGGACGAAAATGACCTAAATGTTTATCCAATGACCAAAATGAATTTTATTGGATGCACAAGATTTGTAAAAAACCTAATGGATAGATAAGCCTATGGAGGGCGAAATTTACCTAAATGTTTAATTCAATGACACAAACACACCTATTAATGCCAAGATTGGGTTAAAAACCCTAATTGGTCTACAATAAGCCTTGGGATGCGAAAATGAGTAAATGTTAATCCATGCCACAAACACACCTATTGGATGCACAAGATTGGTTAAAACCCCTAATTG
>PGWS01036937.1:0-25725 GCA_002896235.1 Cicer reticulatum
TATTCTTCATCTCCTCAACTTCTCTACATTTTTCCACAGAACCTGAAACGTTTGGAATTCCCAAGGGTAAGACACAAACTCTGGAATTCCATACTTTTATCCGTCGTTTGGAACGAGGACAAAGAATGGCCGTCACCTCTTCACGGGAAAAATCTGAAATGCTTGGATAGGATTTCAAATTTAGCAGCATATTCGCCACGGTCATTACCCCTGATGTAGTTTCAGGAATCATCACCCAGTCTAGTCCTGGACTCATCGGGAAGTATTTGTCGAAAAACTTCCCTTTGAAAGATGTTCCCAGTTCCACCTCCTCGGACTATCTCATCAACGACCCTTTACATCCTCCACCAGTACCTCAGCGTCTCCGTAGTAGCATATAAGTGGCTAGTTGACCTCACTCCTCCTGGACAGTTAATCATTTCAAGATCTTCTCCATTCTTGATCAATTGATTGCTTTCTCTGTGATTCTCACAGTCCCCTCAAAACTGGGAGGATTGTAACGACGAAAGTCTTTAATCCTCTTGACTCCGCAGCACGGAATCTCTCTTCCCCTCTTTTTCGAGATTCGCGTTTGAGTCTTGCAGCAATGTCTGTGCAGCAACAGAAGCAGCCATGTTATTCATAGGCCTCCGCCATTCGATCATTCCTACTGGCATTGGTGTTCTCGGGACGTCCATTCCTCCTTGGCAGCATGGTTTCCTATAAAACCATCATTCAGTTAGAGTCTTAACACTACTTCAATAATTCTAAGAATAACTCCCGACCCATTCAGCAACATAATTAAATTATGAACTTGACAACTTAAACCACCCTAAACCGACACATATCAACAACAAACTCGAACCTACAATCCAGAGACCCAGGTTCCCCACAGCCCCAATGAAAACCAAACCAAGCTCTGATACCACAAATGTTAACCCCCGTTTTTCAAAGCGAGGGTATATTTTTTTTTTAAAAGAAATTAACTGAAACAGAGAAATAAAACAAGAAATGCTTTGGGATGAATAATTGAGCATTATGATTTACAAGCAAGCGGGAAAGTCACTCCAATTATAAAATCCAAACACCATTTACACAACAACAAAAGCACATGTAACCCATTGAAAAATAACATGGTCAAAGCTGACAAATTAGTATAGGTACAAGTCTTCCATTTTAAAATAAATACAAATACAAAAGAAAGACATTCTGATCCCTCTATGTCAACCTAATTCTGATTCATATTTCACACAAATTAAACAACCCTGGGTATCTCACGCGGCCCTGAGATTCCTCCTAACGTAGCTGCAGTCAACGTTCCCATCTCCATTCCCGTCCGCTAGGGGTACCGAATCGGTAGGATCGTCCTGACTCTCCATCTGAGGGCGAAGCCCAGATTTCCACCATAATTGTAAAGGTCACCAACCGAAAATAACAGATAACACATAAACATTTAAGGTTTTAAATGCACAAATAACCTGTTTCAACTAAAGCATGCACCTTAAAAGGAGTTTCCATATGCTAAAAGTTCATATAATGCTTGTCAATTAAACAATGGACTCAAAATGAAGTTCTCAAACCATTAAGTAATACATTAACTGACCAAAGCATTTGATAAATCAATTGAGCAATCGATTATCTAACTCAAATAAGTACTTTTGCCTGAAATCAAATCCGATCGATTTGTCAGTTCTGCTGAGTCTGCATGAACAAAATCATTTCTAAGTCGATTTTGTCAGTTCTGATGAGTCCCTGGTGTTGCCAAATCGATTTCCAAATCGATTTGGCAGATTTGCTGATATTCCTGCCTTCTGCCCAATCGATTTCCAAATCGATTTCGTAAAAGATTTGAAAGATAATATTTATACAATCGTATGGCAAATCGATTAGGTTAAAATAGTGACTTCCTTGCAACTCATCCAATTCGATTGGAAATCGATTTCCCTGATTTATTTTTCCAATCGATACATGCATAAACTCAATAATCATTCCTAATCACGTTTCACAACCTAACACTTAGCAATTCCTACGCGTTTACCACAACAATTGGGTTTCGAAATTAGTAGATCACCATCATACTTACACACAACAATCCAACACATAACACTTAGCATTTTCAACACAATTAAATACAACATCAAATGGATTTCGAAATGGTATTGCAATCAAACATGTTATCACCAAATTCCAAAACATAACACTTAGCATTAATAACACATTACTACACAACAAAAATGAACCAACCGTTCACGAATCAACAGGGTGTAGTCTCTTGCGACAAACACAATTCCCTCAGGAACGTAAGTCGTAAACGTCTATACTACCTATCACGGGTCCGTACCGTTTACCGAGGTGCCACCTATCCCGGGTCAGCACAACTTACCAAAACATACACGATAGACGAGACATTAAGAGATTCCCCATTCTAATTCTCGTCTAACTTAAACCAGGGCGTAGTCTCTCACGGACAACCCCTGCGCAGTCTCTCACGCCTAGACAAACGCAATTCCCGCAGGAAACGTAAGTCGATAAACGTACTACCTATCCCGGGTCCGTACCTTTTACCGAGGTCCACCTATCCCGGGTCAGCACAACTTACCAAAACACAATTCCCTCAGGAACGTAAGTCGTAAACGTACTACCTATCACGGGTCCGTACTGTTTACCGAGGTGCCACCCATCCCGGGTCAGCACACTTAACCGAAACACACATAAAAAAAAGCGAGACATTAAGAGATCCCCAATTCTTAATTCTCATTTAACTTAACGATTTTCAACAAGACAAAACATTCAGTAAATAAGTCATTAAGAGATTCCCCATTCTTAATACTCATTTACTGAAACGATTTTCAAAAACGAACATTAAGTAACCGAGACATTAAGAGATTCCCCCATTCTCAACGCCCAGTTATCTTAAACAATTTTCCAAACCAAATGATAAGTAACCGAGACATTAAGAGAATTCCCCATTCTTAACGCCCAGTTAACTTAAACTTAATTTTTCCAAACAAAATAATAAGTAACCGAGGCATTAAAGAGATTCCCATTCTTAACGCCACCAGTTAACTTAAACGGTTTTCAAAACAAAATGTTAAGTAACCGAGACATTAAGAGATTCCCCATTCTTAACGCCCAGTTAACTTAAAACGATTTTTCTTTAAAACAAAATATTAAGTAACCGAGACATTAAGAGGTTCCCCCTCCTTAACGTCCAGTTAAACTTAAACGGTTTTCAAAACAAAAATATTAAGTAACCGAGACATTAAGAGATTCCCCATTCCTTAACGCCCAGTTAGCTTAAACGATTTTTCTTTAAAACAAAATATTTAAGTAAACCGAGACATTAAGAGGTTCCCCCTCCTTAACGTCCAGTTAACTTAAACGGTTTTCAAAACAAATTATTAAGTAACCGAGACATTAAGAGATTCCCATTCTTAACGCCCAGTTAGCTTAAACGATTTTTCTTTAAAACAAATATTAAGTAACCGAGACATTAAGAGATTCCCCCTCCTTAACGTCCAGTTAACTTAAACGGTTTTCAAAACAAAATATTAAGTAACCGAGACATTAAGAGATTCCCCATTCTTAACGCCCAGTTAACTTAAACGATTTTTCTTTAAAACAAAATATTAAGTAACCGTGACATTAAGAGATTCCCCCTCCTTAACGTCCAGTTAACTTAAACGGTTTTCAAAACAAAATATTAAGTAACCGAGACATTAAGAGATTCCCCATTCTTAACGCCCAGTTAACTTAAACGATTTTTCACAAACAAACGCACATTAAGTAAACGAGACATTAAGAGATTCCCCATTCTTAATACTCATTTAACTTAATGGTTTTCAAGTTTCACACAACACAAACTCAACAAATTCTCACATCAAAACATATCAATTCATTTATTCACAAATCCAACCATACACATATCAAATCTCATCAATATCAATTAAGAGCATGTCAAAAACAACGAACACAAATCAAAGCAACATAACAACCCAGATACAACCAATTTCATTTGTTCATAATCATATACAATGACTTCAAATTCATTTACCACGAAACATTCATCAATATGAACAAAAACCTAACTCTAAGGTTTTACCCATAACGCACTAGTTTCGTTTTTCCCCAAATCGATACATTTAACCCTAACAAAATTCCTTCCCACACAACCACAGATAAGTCCCTAATGCAAAACTAAAAGTCTTGGAAGGAGCCCTTACCTCAACGCTAGCTTTAACGGACGTTTCCCGGTACCGTGAGTAATTCCGGTAAAATCTCCGCTCGCAACTTCGCCTCTAAATAGGTCCCCTAGCCAACCGTAGCGTGGTATAGTGAGCAACCTTCCCTTCTGACTCTTCGCGAAACGAAAGCTTGGATCTTGAAGAAACGGAGAGGTTTGTGTTTGGATCTCAAAAAACCGTTTTTTCTTCGTTTTCGAAAACAAAGGGGAAGAATGGAGTTGCAAAAACCTTGATCTAACTCTCCCCCAACCTTGGTTTACTAGTTTTGAAGAAAAGGAAGCGACGAAACTGAAAATGGGAGAAAGGAGGGAAAAGCTTTTCGCTCACAGTCGAACCTGAGGAAGGAGATGGAAAATTCTAAGTTTTCCTTCCTTTCTTTTTCTTTCCTTTGCTTTTCCTTTCTTCCTTTTTTCCCTTCTTCCTTATATAACTATTCTTTTCCTTTTCTTCCTTCTAGTTTTCCTTCTTTCCCTCCAACAACATATACATATAATAAATATAACTTAAACAAATATCTCAAAATCTAGATATTTATTTAATTACCGTTTCACCTGAACGCCTTAAATTAACCGTAAGTATTTACCGCAGTTAAATTCAAATTTATTATCGACGAGGAAATTCTAATTGGCATCGAAATATCTTTTTGATTAGAAAACTCCAAAATATTTAACTTTGGCTTAAAAGCCTTCCGAGCCAAAATCCAAAATATTACCAAAAAATACATAAAAGGGTACTTATTTAAAATTACGGTCTATGCACAAGAATGGATAAAAATCCTAATTGGACTAGAATAAGCCTAGGGAGGACGAAAATGATGTAAATGTTAATCCAATAACACAAATGTACTTATAGGATACACAAGATTGGTAAAAAAACCCTAACTGGACTAGAACAAGCCTAGGGAGGGCGAAAAAATGAACTAAATCTTAATCCAATGACACAAATGAACTTATTTGATGCACAAGATTGTTCAAAAACCCTAATTGGACTAGAATGAGACTTGGGAGGACGGAAATAAACAAAATGCTAATCCAATGACACAAATGAACTTATAGGACCCATTAGATTACACAAGATTTGTTCAAAACCCTAGTTGACTAGAATAAGCCTAGGCAGGGCGAAAATGACCTAAATGATAATCCAATGACACAAATGAACTTATTGGATACACAAGATTGGTTAAAAACCCTAACTGGACTACAATAAGCCTAGGGAGGGCGAAAATGACCTAAATGTTAATCCAATGACACAAATAACTTATTTGATGCACAAGATTGGTTAAAAACCCTAATTGGAATAGAATAAGCCTGGGAGGATAGAAAATAACCTAAATGTTAATCCAATGACACAAATGAACTTATGGATGCACAAGATTGGTTAAAAACCCTAATTGGACTAGAATAAGCCTATAGAGGACGAAAATGACCTAAATGTTAATCCAATGACACAAATGAACTTATTGGATGCACAAGATTGGTTAAAAACCCTAACTGGACTAGAATAAGCCTAGGGAGGACGAAAAATGACCTAAATGTTAATCCAATGACACAAATGAACTTATTGGATGCACAAGATTGGTTAAAATACCCTAATTGGACTAGAATAAACCCCTAGAGAGGACGAAAATGACCTAAATGTTAATCCAATGACACAAACACACCTATTGGATGCACAAGATTGGTTAAAAACCCTAATTGGACTAGAATAAGCCTAGGGAGGACGAAAATGACCTAAATGTTAATCTAATGACACAAATGAACTAATTGGATGCACAAGATTGGTTAAAAACCCTAATTGGACTTTAATAAGGCCTAGGGAGGACGAAAATGACCTAAATGTTAATCCAATGACACAAATGAACTTATTGGATGCACAAGAATGGTTAAAAACCCTATTTGGACTAGAATAGGCCTAGGGAGAACGAAAATGACGTAAATGTTAATCCAATGACCCAAAATGTACTTATTGGATGCACAAGATTGGTTAAAAACCCTAATTGGACTAGAATAAGCCTAGGGAGGACGAAAATGACCTAAATGTTAATCCAATGACACAAAAACACACATATTGGATGCACAAGATTGGTAAAAAACCCTAATTGGACTAGAATAAGCCTAGAGAATATGAAAATGACCTAAATGTTAATCCAATGACACAAATGAACTTATTGGATGCACAAGATTGGTTAAAAAACCCTAATTGGACTAGAATAAGCCTAGGGAGGACGAAAATGACCTAAATGTTAATCCAATGACACAAATGAACTATTGGATGCACAAGATTGGTTAAAAACCCTAATTGGACTAGAATAAGCCTAGGGAGGACGAAAATGACCTAAATGTTAATCCAATGACACAAATGAACTTATTGGATGCACAAGAATGGGTTAAAAACCTAATTGGACTAGAATAAGCCTAGGGAGGACGAAAATGACCTAAATGTTAATCCAATGACACAAATGAACTTATAGGATATGCACAAGATTGGTTAAAAACCCTAATTGGACTAGAATAAGCCTAGGAGGACGAAAATGACCTAAATGTTAATCCAATGACACAAAATGAACTTATTGGATGCACAAGATTGGTTAAAAAACCCTAATTGGACTAGAATAAGCCTAGGAGGACGAAAATGACCTAAATGTTAATCCAATGACACAAACACACTTATTGGATGCACAAGATTGGTTAAAAAACCCTAATTGGACTAGAATAAGCCAAGGAGGACGAAAATGACCTAAATGTTAATCAATGACACAAATGAACTTATTTGATGCACAAGATTGGTTAAAAACCCTAATTGGACTAGAATAAGGCTAGGAGGACGAAAATGACCTAAATGTTAATCCAATGACACAAAATGAAACTTATTGGATGCACAAGATTGGTTAAAAACCCTAATTGGACTAGAATAAGCCTAGGGAGGACGAAAATGACCTAAATGTTAATCCAATGACACAAATGAACTTATTGGATGCACAAGATTAGTTAAAAACACTAATTGGACTTCAATAAGCCAAGGGAGGACGAAAATGACCTAAATGTTAATCCAATGACACATATGAACTTATTGGATGCACAAGAATGGTTAAAAACCCTAATTGGACTAGAATAAGCCTACGGAGGACGAAAATGACCTAAATGTTAATCCAATGACACAAATGAACTATAGGATGCACAAGATTGGTTAAAAACCCTAACTGGACTAGAATAAGCCTAGGGAGGGCGAAAATGACCTAAATCTTAATCCCATGACACAAATGAACTTATTTGATGCACAAGATTGGTTCAAAAAACCCTAATTGGACTAGAATAAGACTAGGGAGGGAGGACGGAAAATAAACCTAAATGTTAATCCAATGACACAAATAAACTTATAGGACCTACAAGATGCACAAGATTTGACACAAAACACTAATTGGACTAGAATAAGCCTAAGCAGGGCGAAAATGACCTAAATGATAATCCAATGACACAAATGAACTTATTGGATGCACAAGATTGGTTAAAAACCCTAATTGGACTAGAATAGGCCTAGGGAGGACAAAAATAACCTAAATGTTAATCCAATGACACAAATACACCTATTGGATGCACAAGATTGGTTAAAAATCCTAGTTGGACTAGAATAAGCCTCGGTAGGACGAAAATGACCTAAATGTTAATCCGAGGACACAAACGAACTTATTGGATGCAAAATGTTGCTTAAAAACCTTAATTGGACTAGAATAAGCCTAAGGAGGACGAAAATAACCTACATGTTAATCCCATGACACAAACACACCTATTGGATGCACAAGATTGGTAAAAAACCGTAGTTGGACTAGAATAAGCCTAGAGAGGACGAAAATGACCTAAATGTCAATGCAATAATACAAATGAACTTATTGGATAAACGAGATTGGTTCAAAACCCTATTTGGACTAGAATAAGCCAAGGGAGACGAAAATGACCTAAATATTTAATCCAATGACACAAATGAATTAATTTGATGCACAAGATTGGTTTAAAAACCCTAACTGGACTAGAATAAGCCTAGGGAGGGCGAAAATGACCTAAATCTTAATCCCATGACACAAATGTTATTTGATCCAAGATTGTTCATGACACAAATACCTAACTTATTGGATGCACAAGATTACAAGATTTGTTCAAAACACTAATTGGACTAGAATAAGCCTAAGCAGGGACGAAAAATGACCTAAATGTTAATCCAATGACACAAATGACACCTATTGGATGCACAAGATTGGTTAAAAACCCTAATTTGACTAGAATAAGCCTAGGGAGGACGAAAATGACCTAAATGTTAATCCAATGACACAAATGAACCTATTGGATGCACAAGATTGGTTAAAAACCCTAATTGGACTAGAATAAGCCTAGGGAGGACGAAAATGACCTAAATGTTAATCCAATGACACAAATGAACTTATTGGATGCACAAGATTGGTTAAAAACCCTAATTGGACTAGAATAAGCCTAGAGAGGACGAAAATGACCTAAATGTTAATCCAATGACACAAATGTAAAACTTATTGGATGCACAAGATTGTTGACAAAAACCCTAATTGGACAAGAATAAGACCTAGGGAGGACGAAAATGACCTAAATGTTAATCCAATGACACAAATGAACTTATTGGATGCACAAGATTGGTTAAAAACACTAATTGGACTAGAATAAGGCTAGGGAGGACGAAAAATGACCTAAATGTTAATCCAATGACACAAATATAAACTTATTGGATGCACAAGATTGGTAAAAAACCCTAATTGGACTAGAATAATGCCTATGGAGGACGAAAATGACCTAAATGTTAATCCAATGACACAAATGTACTTATTGATGCACAAGATTTGATTAAAAAACCCTAATTGGACTAGAATAAGCCTAGGGAGGACGAAAACGACCTACATGTTAATACCATGACACAAACACACCTATTGGATGCACAAGATTGGTAAAAAACCCTAGTTGGACTAGAATAAGCCTAGAGAGGACCAAAATGACCTAAATGTTAATCCAATGACACAAATGAACTTATTGGATACACAAGATTGGTTCAAAACCCTATTTGGACTAGAATAAGCCAAGGGAGGGCGAAAATCACCTAAATGTTAATCTAATGACACAAATGAACTAATTTGACGCACAAGATTAGTTAAAAACCCTAATTGGAATTCAATAAGGCGAGTGAGGAAAAAAATAACCTAAATGTTAATCCAATGACACAAATGAACTTATTGGATGCACAAGATTGGTTAAAAACCCTAATTGGACTAGAATAACCCTAGAGAGGACGAAAATGACCTAAATGTTAATCCAATGACCCAAACACACGTATTGGATGCACAAGATTGGTTCAAAACCCTATTTGGACTAGAATAAGCCAAGGGAGGGCGAAAATCACCTAAATGTTAATCTAATGACACAAATGAACTAATTTGACGCACAAGATTAGTTAAAAACCCTAATTGGAATTCAATAAGGCGAGTGAGGAAAAAAATGACCTAAATGTTAATCCAATGACACAAATGAACTTATTGGATGCACAAGATTAGTTTAAAATCACTAATTGGACTAGAATAAGGCGAGTGAGGACGAAAAACACCTAAATGTTAATCCAATGACAAAAATAAACTTATTGGATGCACAAGATTGGATAAAAATCCTAATTGGACTAGAAATAACCTAGGGAGGACGAAAATGACCTAAATGTTAATCCAATGACACAAATGTACTTATAGGATACACGAGATTGTTAAAAACCCTAACTGGACTTGAATAAGCCCAGGGAAGGCGAAAATGACCTAAATCTTAATCCAATGACACAAATGAAATTATTTGATGCACAAGATTGTGCAAAAACCCTAATTGGACTAGAATGAGACTTCGTAGGACAGAAATAAACAAAATGCTAATCCAATGACACAAATGAACTTATAGGACCCATAAGATTACAAGATTTGTTCAAAGCCCTAATTGAACTAGAATAAGCCTAATGATGACGAAAATCACCTAAAAAATAACCTAAATGTTAATCCAATGACACAAATGAACTTATTGGATGGACAAGATTGGTTAAAAACCCTAATTGGACTAGAATAACCCTAGGGAGGATGAAATGACCTAAATGTTAATCCAATGACACAAACACACCTATTGGATGCACAAGATTGGTTAAAACCCTAATTGGACTAGAATAAGCCTAGGGAGGACGAAAATGACCTAAATGTTAATCTAATGAAACCAATGAACTAATTTGATGCACAAGATTACTTAAAAACCCTAATTGGACTAGAATAAGGCGAGTGAGGACGAAAATGACCTAAATGTTAATCCAATGAAAAAAATAAACTTATTGGATGCACAAGATTGGATAAAACCCTAATTGGACTAGAATAAGCCTAGGGAGGAAGAAAATGACCTAAATGTTAATCCAATGACACAAATGTACTTATTTGATGCACAAGATTAGTTAAAAAACCCTAATTGGACTTCAATAAGGCGAGTGAGGACGAAAATGACCTAAATGTTAATCCAATGACTAAAATAAACTTACTGGATGCACAAGAATGGATAAAAACGCTAATTGGACTAGAATAAGCCTAGGGAGGGCGAAAATGACGTAAATGTTAATCCAATGACACAAATGTACTTATAGGATACACAAGATTGGTTAAAAACCCTAACTGGACTAGAATAGGCCTAGGGAGGACAAAAATAACCTAAATGTTAATCCAATGACACAAATGAACTTATTGGATGCACAAGATTGGTTAAAAACCCTAATTGGACTAGAATAACCCTAGAGAGGACGAAAATGACCTAAATGTTAATCCAATGACACAAACACACCTATTGGATGCACAAGATTGGTTCAAAACCCTATTTGTACTAGAATAAGCCAAGGGAGGGCGAAAATCACCTAAATGTTAATCAAATGACACAAATAAACTAATTTGACGCACAAGATTAGTTAAAAACCCTAATTGGACTTCAATAAGGCGAGTGAGGAAAAAAACAACCTAAATGTTAATCAAATGACACCAATGAACTTATTGGATGCACAAGATTAGTTAAAAACACTAATTGGACTTCAATAAGGCGAGTGAGGACGAAAAACACCTAAATGTTAATCCAATGACAAAAATAAACTTATTGGATGCACAAGATTGGATAAAAATCCTAATTGGACTTGAATAAGCCTAGGGAGGAAGAAAATGACGTAAATGTTAATCCAATGACACAAATGTACTTATAACTTATTTTAGAGCTGCCATTCCGTTTTTTATCTCAGTGGCAATAACCTCTTCCATCTTCGATAGTATCTTGTCTGGAGCTAACCCATCCATAACATTCAATTTCGTTACACCACTTGTTGAACCACCACTTCTGTCATACAATATCATCTGTTCATTTGATGCCATGATCTCAATAATCTTTCGTGCTTCTGCTGCGGGTTTTGTAATTCAAAGAACACCAGCTGTGGCATCCAACATAATTCTAGTGCTCGGCCTCAAGCCATTACAGAATATTTGCATTTGGGCAGTGTCGTCATAAGCATGATTAGGACATCCGGCTAGTAAGTTTCTGAATCTCCTGTAAGTGTCACGAAGAGATTCCCCCTCTTTCTGTTTGTAACCGGTGATTTCTTGCCTCTTTCTAACGAACATGGCTGGGGGGAAATATTGTTCCAAGAACTTATCCTCAAGATCATCCCATGTGGTGATGCTGTCGGCGGGGAATGAAAGAAACCACTCCTTAGCATCATCTATCAAAGAGAATGGAAATAGCTTCAATTTCTTGGTTTCTTCAGACAAACCATCCACCTTCACTGTTTCACATAACTCAAAGAAATTTGTGAGGTGTCTATTAGCGTCTTCGTTATGTCTACCGGCAAAATCAATTTCCCTTAACTCTCGGTATAGAGTAGGACTTATTTCAAACTTATTGATTGTAACCGGTTGGTGATGAATGGGTAATCGAGCACGATTTCTAATTCGATTCCCATATTCTCCGAGAGTACGTTCTGGTGGTGGTGGCTCGGCCATTTCAGTAAATATGACACAATCACCCAAAACCTCTTCTTCCACAACTAAATGTCTTTCCCTTTGTCTCCTTTCTCGAGATGCATTTCTATGTGCTTTTGCTGTTTTTCAATTTCTGGATCAAAGATAAGTTCAGCTGAGGACTGGCCTCGCATACAAGGTTAGACAGATTGTGAGTAATGAAGGGTTTAAAAATAAAGAAAAATGAATAATTAAGTAAAAACAAACATTTTAAAACAAATATTTTTTTTTTGAAATAAAAATAAAAGAAGAAATTTTATTGCAGAGCAAAAAAATTTCAATTCAGTAAATAAATTAAAATTCAATAGTGATATGGCAGTCCCCGGCAACGGCGCCAAAAACTTGATAGCGTTTCAGCAAGTGTACTGAATCGTTGCAAGTAATAATAAAACGGTAGTACCGAGTGTCGAACTCAAGGATTGCGTTTTACTATTGAATTATATTTAGTTACTAAAATTGAACAAAAAGTTCCCAAGTTGATTGAAATAATAATTAAAATTGACAGCAGTAGTAAAATTGATCTTTTATAGATTGAGAAAAATGTCAGGGATGAGTTTCACTTCGAATCCAACCTTGGTGTCTAATTTGATCCTAGTTATTGAAATCCTTTATTGAATTATTACCGAATTCTCTTTATTATTCTTGCCCTAATGTCTTAGTGACAGAACCTTTAATTCCAAAGTAACCCCTAATTCCTTAGTAGATTTAAGATTAGAATTAAGCATTACCGTATAGAAATTCTCTTGTAAATTATTGCTTTGCAACTAATTTAATTGATTTCATGACCTGCACCTATGTCTAGACTACAAATTCATGAATTTCTCATCTCAAGCATTTGTAAAGTCCACTTCCGTTTCAAAATACAATCGTAGAACATTTTAATGTTGATCAAGCAATAAAATACATTAAGCCCAGAGATGAGAAAAATAACTCAATAAACTCATTCATATAACTAGAAATCAAATCAGAAAAATAAGGGTTTCATCTGGTTACACTCATCCCTAACAAATAGGGTTTAGTTACTCATGACAGAGATACAAAAGATAAGGATTAAAGAAGAATTACAAGAATGATTCATGGATGATTCTTGATAAAACTGCTTCAATGGCGTTAGAAACGGCCGTCTTTGAGTTTCTATGCTAGGGCACAAGTCTCCCAAGTTCCCAAGAGTGAAAAAGATCGCTAAAACAGTAAAAATATGTGTTTTATGGTTGCTGGTCGGGTCGTGTGCCCCAGGCGCGCTTGGACGCGCTTCAGCGCGTTTGGACAGTAGCAGATGCTGGAAAAAGCGCTTGGCTTGCGCTTGGGCGCGCTTGGGAGCGTATCGACAGTGGCAAATGCTGGGAAAAGCGCTTGGCTTGCGCTTGGGCGCGCTCCAGCGCTCACCATCTGATGTCCGGCGTATATTGCATTTTTCTCCTCTTTCGAGTCTGCATTTGGTTTCGGTGTCTTCATGAAAGTTGTAGCTATGGATCTTAGCTTTCATTTGCACCTGGTTGGACCCCAATTGAACATCTACAACTCCAGATATGGCTGAAATACTCTACATATGTTATGTTGATTCTCTCACCAAAATTCAGCACTGCACTAAAACAAAACGCAATGTAAAATTACGACAAATTCCTACTTAATCATCGAAATAAAAACACAAAACATTTTATCAACTCAAAGAACAAAAATTAAACAAAATATATCAAATAAATCCTTAATTTAACTAATGATTGAGGATAAATAAGACTAAAATAGTGGGAAAATATGCATATGATGAAGAGTCATCACAACCCCAAACTTAATCTATTGCTTGTCCCCAAGCAACAATTAATTTCATATTTGGTCCTGTTAAATGCACACTTAAATTCAATTTCTCAAATTACATCAAACTCAAATTTCAAAGTTCTTGCTACTGCAAAACATTCATCATGCTCTATGGTTGTTTTCAAAAATACAGACAATAAGATTTGTACACATTGGCATTCATTCATCAAATTCAACTCTCTCTTCACACAATCTCACCAAAATTTCTCTCAAGTGTTTAGAAAGGGTTATGAATTTATCGCTCAAATCCTAGAACATGCATCACGCTACCATAGGCTTGAAAAAATTCTAGTTAGCAATCACAATGCAGTAAACACATACATTTTTGGAGGACTTTCGGGTTGTAATGGGCTTAGGTAAGGGTAGGACATTTTAGGATAGTAGGCTTTTAGCACTTGGAGTTAGGCATACATTTCCACCTTATTCTACATTTTTTTTTCTTCACCTTTTCATTATGGGGATTCTCAGACATTGACAGAAGAACCAAGAAGATATATTTTTTTACCAAAGTACACAGATTGAATTTTTTTTTATTTATTTATTTTTTTTTCTTCTTTCATTTTATTTTTCTTTTTCTTCTTTTTATTTCTTTTTTGTGAGAATCACCACCCCAAACTTAAAAAGTTGCTATCCCATGAGCAACCCCAAACTTAGAATTTTTTTCAAGACAAGAATTTTTTTCTACCTAACTCCAAGCAAGGTGATTTAATTAAAGTCAGGTGTTTTGCTTGTAATGTAGCTAGTAACCGAAAGAAAAGGGCAAGGCTCAAAGGGGGCTAGCAAAGGGTAAAATTTTCATAGGGTAGTTAGAAAGGCTCAAACGACCAATAAAATTGCCTCAATGTATGCATAAATTACAAGTGATGCAAGTCAGAATTAGTGCAAGTTCTAGAGGGATAACACATGTCTGGATAATCACACAACATAGAATTTAAGTGTTTAGGCTCAAAAGCTCACAGCTAGGATAATAAGAGAGAGTATGAGCAATCAAAATAAAGCCAACATGCTTCTGAAAAGTTAAAATTGTATTTTTGAAAAATTGATGGCATATTAGCCTTCTACAACCATTTAGTAATCAAGAATGCATGCATTAGGAAGGCTTGTCAGCTTGAGCAATAACATAATCTAAGAAATGAAATTTAACTTGCAAAATCACAAACAGAAATTTTAAGATCAAGTGCAAGTTATTACAACTTTTCATCATCAAACAAAGAAAACAAGAAGACGCAAAGAAAAGCAAATAGACTAGACTAAAACAAAGATAAACAAGAAAAGAAAAAAAAAATCAAAACGAAAGAAAGAAAACTTCTCTAGTTTGGCAATTCAAGGATCCTCGTTTAGATTATCTGCTCATGTTCCGCTATGGTCGCCGGTATACTGGTGAGGTGCAAATAGATCAGCATAAAACATGCCTCTTGGTGTCTGTTGAGTGAAGGATGTACTTGCAACCTTAGTTCATTTTGCTGGAAAAAACGCTTGGGCGCGCATTCTGTCATTTGGTGATGTACAATCGCTTCTCAACGCATCTTTTTGATTCCTTGCTCATACCAAACATCAAAACTAAGAGAACTAGAAATTAGAGACTAAAATTAGAACTAAATGGAGTAAAATAAATCTGAAATGCAATAAATAAATACGGTGCAAAGGATATAAAATTGGGTTGCCTCCCAATAAGCGCTTCTTTAAAGTCATTAGCTTGACGTCTCAACTATTGTCAAGGTGGTATATATGACATGAAGAACACATCATCCTTCCACCAAAAGATACATATTTCAAGTGAGGTGGCAATTGCTTTTTCTCTATATATTCATCTTCATTCCTTTTCAACCCCTCCCATGTAGTGGGGAAACGGGGGGAGTACGATGATGATGCTTCTGGCATGGCTAAAACTTCTTTCACCTTCGGATCTTTACTTTCTTTAACAACATCTTGGGGTAGGCATAACACTCTTTCTAATGGCATAATGTGTCCTTGATGTTCACTTACTTCATCGACTATCGAATTAAAAATCTCAATTCGGTTGCACCCTTCTCTTTCGTTTGAATGCTCCATGGCTTTTAAAATATTGAATGTGACTGTTTCCTCATTTACCTTAAAGGTTAAGGTGCCATCTGCTACATCAATCATAGCTCGCCCTGTTGCTAAGAACGGTCTCCCCAAAATCAAAGGAATGTCATTGTCTTCCTCCATGTCTAGTACCATGAAATCCACTGGAAAAATGAACTTATCCACTTTAACCAACACATCTTCCACCACTCCATAAGGGTGTTTCATTGAGCGATCCGCAAATTGTAGCATCAGCTGTGTGTCTTTGACTTTTCCAATGCCCAGTTTTTTGTATATGGAAAGGGCATAAGACTTACACTAGCCCAAGATCACACAGAGCCTTCCCAAAAGTTCTATTTCCAATGGCACACGGCATTGAGAAGCTTCCAGGATCCTTGAGCTTCGGCGGCAGTTTTCTCTGTAGTATAGCACTACATGCTTCGGTTAACATCACTGTTTCACCGCCGATTTTTCTTTTCTTCGACAGAATCTCCTTCATGAACTTGGCGTATGTTGGCATCTGTTCTAGTGCCTCTGCAAAAGGAATGTTAATTTGTAATTTTTTAAAAACATCAAGGAACTTACCGAATTGTTTTTCTGTTTCTTCCTTTTTTAACCTTTGAGGAAACGGAAGTCGAATTTCTGGTTTTGGCAGTGGTTCCCTTTTTTGTACCACATGTTCTTCCTCCTTTTCAAGAGTGGTGTGCTCTTCCACTAAGGTCGGTGTGACTGTTTCTTCTGAGTGGGTCGAGCTTGAAGTGCTTACACTTTGTTTGACTTTAAATGGTACTTGTTCACTTACCTTGCCACTCCTTGTTGTCACGACATTGACATAATTTCGTGGATTCGTAACTGTGTCACTAGGCAAATGTCCAGTCGTTCTTTGTGCCATTTGTTGAGCAAGTTGACCCATTTGAGTTTCCAGATTCTTTATGGATGCAGAGTGATTTTCTGGATGGCTCTTGACTCTTCAATGAAAGAACTTGTGCTTGTGAACTAGTTTTTCTATAGCGCTCTCCCAAGCAGCCTTTCTGGGTGGGAATTGGTTTGTTTGAGCTTCTTGTTGACCCTGAGATCTACCTTGTTGATCTCTCCAAGAAAAATTTGGATGATTTCTCCAACCAGGATTGTACGTGTTAGAGTAGGGGTTATTCTGCTTGTTGTTATTACTCACAAAATTCACCCGTTCTAGTTCTTCTACCTCATTATCACCCAGTGCTTGACAGACTCAGTTTTATGTGCTCCTCCACAAAGGTTACAACTAGTCTGCTTTAGTAGTTTGACGGGGGCCACCTGTGGTTGTATATTTAGAGCTGCCATTCCCTTCTTATCTCAGTGGCAATAACCTCTTCCATCTTCGATAGTATCTTGTCTGGAGCTAACCCATCCATAACATTCAATTCCATTACACCACTTGTTGAACCACCACTTCTGTCATACAATATCATCTGTTCATTTGATGCCATGATCTCAATAATCTTTAGTGCTTCTGCTGCGGTTTTGTAATTCAAAGAACACCAGTTGTGGCATCCAACATAATTCTAGTGCTCGGCCTCAAGCCATTACAGAATATTTTGCATTTGGGCAGTGTCGTCATAAGCATGATTAGGACATCTGGCTAGTAAGTTTCTGAATCTCCTGTAAGTGTCACGAAGAGATTTCCCCTCTTTTTGTTTGTAACCGGTGATTTCTTGCCTCTTTCTAACGAACATGGCTGGGGGGAAATATTGTTCCAAGAACTTATCCTCAAGATCATCCCATGTGGTGATGCTGTCGGCGGGGGAATGAAAGAAACCACTCCTTAGCATCATCTATCAAAGAGAATGGAAATAGCTTCAATTTCTTGGTTTCTTCAGACAAACCATCCACCTTCACTGTTTCACATAACTCAAAGAAATTTGTGAGGTGTCTATTAGCGTCTTCGTTATGTCTACCGGCAAAATCAATTTCCCTTAACTCTCGGTATAGAGTAGGACTTATTTCAAACTTATTGATTGTAACCGGTTGGTGATGAATGGGTAATCGAGCACGATTTCTAAATTCGATTCCCATATTCTCCGAGAGTACGTTCTGGTGGTGGTGGCTCGGCCATTTCAGTAAATATGACACAATCACCCAAAACCTCTTCTTCCACAACTAAATGTCTTTCCCTTTGTCTCCTTTCTCGAGATGCATTTCTATGTGCTTTGCTGCTTTTTTCAATTTCTGGATCAAAGATAAGTTCAGCTGAGGACTGGCCTCGCATACAAGGTTAGACAGATTGTGAGTAATGAAGGGGTTTTAAAATAAAGAAAAATGAATAATTAAGTAAAAACAAACAGTTTTAAAACAAATATTTTTTTTTTGAAATAAAATAAAAGAAGAAATTTTATTGCAGAGGAAAAATTTCAATTCAGTAAATAAATTTAAATTCAATAGTGATATGGCAGTCCCCGGCAACGGCGCCAAAAAACTTGATAGCGTTTCAGCAAGTGTACTGAATCGTTGCAAAGTAATAATAAAACGGTAGTACCGAGTGTCGAACTCAAGGATTGCGTTTTTACTATTGAATTATATTTAGTTACTAAAATTGAACAAAAAGTTCCCAAGTTGATTGAAATAATAATTAAAATTGACAGCAGTAGTAAAATTGATCTTTTATAGATTGAGAAAAATGTCAGGGATGAGTTTCACTTCAAATCCAACCTTGGTGTCTAAATTTGAATCCTAGTTATTGAAATCCTTTATTGAATTATTACCGAATTCTCTCTATTATTCTTGCCCTAATGTCTTAGTGACAGAACCTTTAATTCCAAAGTAACCCCTAATTCCTTAGTAGATTTAAGATTAGAATTAAGCATTACCGTATAGAAATTCTCTTGTAAATTATTGCTTTGCAACTAATTTAATTGGTTTCATGACCTGCACCTCTGTCTAGACTACAAATTCATGAATTTCTCATCTCAAGCATTTGTAAAGTCCACTTCCGTTTCAAAATACAAATCGTAGAACATTTTAATGTTGATCAAGCAATAAAATACATTAAGCACAGAGATGAGAAAAATAACTCAATAAACTCATTCATATAACTAGAAATCAAATCAGAAAAATAAGGGTTTCATCTGGTTACACTCATCCCTAACAAATAGGGTTTAGTTACTCATGACAGAGATACAAAGATAAGGATTAAAGAAGAATTACAAGAATGATTCATGGATGATTCTTGATAAAAACTGCTTCAATGGTGTTAGAAACGGCCGTCTTTGAGTTTCTATGCTAGGGCACAAGTCTACCCATGTTCCAAGAGTGAAAAAGATCGCTAAAACAGTAAAAATATGTGTTTTTATGGTTGCTGGTCGGTCGTGCGCCCCAGGCGCGCTTGGACGCGCTTCAGCGCGTTTGGATAGTAGCAGATGCTGGAAAAAAAGCGCTTGGCTTGCGCTTGGACGCGCTTGGGCGCGTATCGACAGTGGCAAATGCTGGGAAAAAGCGCTTGGCTTGCGCTTTGGCGCGCTCCAGCGCTCAGCATCTGTTGTCCTGCGTATATTGCATTTTTCTCCCTCTTTCGAATCTGCCTTTGGTTTCGGTGTCTTCATGAACGTTGTAGATATGGATCTTAGCTTTTCATTTGCACTTGGTTTGACCCCAAGTGAACATCTACAACTCCAGATATGGCTGAAATACTCTACATATGTTATGTTGATTTTTCACCAAAATTCAGCACTGCACTAAAACAAAACGCAATGTAAAATTACGACAAATTCCTACTTAATCAACGAAATAAAAACACAAAACATTTATCAACTCAAAAGAACAAAAATTAACAAAATATATCAAATAAATCCTTAATTTAACTAATGATTGAGGATAAATAAGACTAAAATAGTGGGAAAATATGCATATGATGAAGAGTCATCACAACCCCAAACTTAATCTATTGCTTGTCCCCAAGCAACAATTAATTTCATATTTGGTCCTGTTAAATGCACACTTAAATTCAATTTCTCAAATTACATCAAACTCAAATTTCAAAGTTCTTGCTACTGCAAACATTCATCATGCTCTATGGTTGTTTTCAAAAATACAGACAACAACATTTGTACACATTGGCATTCATTCATCAAATTCAACTCTCTCTTCACACAATCTCACCAAAATTTCTCTCAAGTGTTTAGAAAGGGTTATGAATTTATCGCTCAAATCCTAGAACATAGCATCACGCTACCATAGGCTTGAAAAATTCTAGTTAGCAATCACAATGCAGTAAACACATACATTTTTGGAGGACTTTCGGGTTGTAATGGGGCTTAGGTAAGGGTAGGACATTTTTAGGATAGTAGGCTTTAGCACTTGGAGTTAGGCATACATTTCCACCTTATTCTACCAGAATTTTTCTTCACCTTTTCATTATGGGGTCTCTCAGACATTGACAGAAAGAACCAAGAAGATATATTTTTTTAACCCAATGTACACAGATTGAATTTTTTTTATTTATTTATTTAGATTCTTCTTTCATTTTATTTTCTTTTTCTTCTTTTATTTCTTTTTTGTGAGAAATCACACCCCAACTTAAAAAGTTGCTATCCCATGAGCAACCCCAAACTTAGAATTTTTCTACCTAACTCCAAGCAAGGTGATTTAATTAAAGTCAGGTGTTTTGCTTGTAATGTAGCTAGTAACCGAAATAAACTTATTGGCTCAAAGGGGCTAGAAAGGGTAAAAATTTCATAGGACTAGTTATAAGGCTCAAACGACCAATAAAATTGCCTCAATGTATGCATAAATTACAAGTGATGCAAGTCAGAATTAGTGCAAGTTTAGAGGGATAACACATGTCTGGATAAATCACACAACAAAGAAGGAAGTGTTTAGGCTCAAAAAGCTCACAGCTAGGATAATAAGAGAGAGTTGATGAGCAATCAAATAAAGCCACATGCTTCTGAAAGTTAAAGGGAAGAAGAAAATGACCTAAATGTTAATCCAGTGACACAAATGAACTTATTGGATGCACAAGATTGTTCAAAACCTAATTGGACTAGAATAAGCCTAGGGAGACGAAAATAACCTAAATGTTAATCCAATTGACAAATGAACTTATAGATCCATAAGATTACAAGATTGGTTCAAAACCCTAATTGGACTAGAATATGCCTAGGGAGGACGAAAATGACCTAAATGTTAATCCAATGACACAATGAACTTATTGGATACACAAGATTGGCTAAAAACCCTAATTGGACTAGAATAAGCCTAGGGAAGACGAAAACAACCTACATTTTAATCCCATGGACACAAACACACCTATTGGATGCACAAGATTGGTAAAAAACCCTAGTTGGACTAGAATAAGCCAAGAGAGGACCAAATGACCTAAATGTTAATGCAATGACACAAATAAACTTATTGGATAAACAAGATTGGTTAAAACCCTATTTGAACTAGAATAAGCCAAGGCAGGGCGAAAATCACCTAAATGTTAATCTAATGACACAAATGAACTAATTTGATGCACAAGATTCGTTAAAAACCCTAATTTGACTTCAATAAGGCTAATGATGGCGAAAATGACCTAAATGTTTATCCAATGACTAAAATCAACTTACTGGATGCACAAGAATGGATAAAAACGCTAATTGGATTAGAAACAAATCCTAGGGATGGCGAAAATGACGTAAATGTTAATCCAATTTGGATACACAAGATTGGTTAAAAACCCTAACTGGACAAGAATATAAGCCTATGGAGGACAAAAATGACCTAAATGTTAATCCAATGACACAAATGAAATTATTGGATGCACAAGATTGGTTAAAACCCTAATTGGACTAGAATAAGCCTAGACAGGACGAAAATGACCTAAATGTTAATCCAAACGAACAAATGAACCTATTGGATGCACAAGATTGGTTAAAAACCTATTTGGACTAGAATAAAGCCTAAGGAGGACGAAAATCACCTAAATGTTAATCCAATGACACAAATGAACTTATTGGATGCACAAGATTGGTTAAAAACCCTAATTGGACTAGAATAACCTTAGAGAGGACGAAAATGACTAAATGTTCATCCAATGACACAAATCAACTTATTGGATGCACACAAGATTAGTTAAAAACTCTAATTGGACTAGAATAAGCATATGGAGGACGAAAATGACCTAAATGTTCATCCAATGACACAAACGAATTTATTGGATGCACAAGATTGGTTAAAACCCTAATTGGACTAGAATAAGCCTAGGGAGGACGAAAATGACCTAAATGTTAATCCAATGACACAACACACCTATTGGATGCACAAGTTTGGTTAAAAACCCTAATTGGACTAGAATAAGCTTAGGAGAGGACAAAATGACCTAAAATGAAAATCCAATTACACAAATAAACTTATTCGATGCACAAGAATGGATAAAAATTCTAATTGGACTAGAATAGGCCTAGGAGGGACAAAAAAACCTAAATGTTAATCCAATTGACATAAATGAACTTATTGGATGCACAAGATTGGTTAAAACCCTAATTGGACTAGAATAAGCCTAGGGAGGACGAAAATGACCTAAATGTTAAATCCAATGACACAAACACATCTATTGGATGCACAAGATTGGTTAAAAACCCTATTTGGACTAGAATAAGACAAGGGAGGATGAAAATCACCTAAATGTTATTCTAATGACACAAATGAACTATTGGATGCACAAGATTAGTAAAACCCCTAATTGGACTTTAATAAGCCTAGTGAGGACGAAAATGACCTAAATGTTCATCCAATGACACAAATCAACTTATTGGATGCACAAGATTGGTTAAAAACCCTAATTGGACAAGAATAAGCCTAGGGAGGACGAAAATGACCTAAATGTTTCAATCCAATGACACAAATGAACTTTATTGGATGCACAAGATTGGTTTAAAAACACTAATTTGGACTAGAATAAACCTAGGAGGACGAATAAGTTACCTAAATGTAAAATCCAATGACACAATGACACCTATTGGATGCACAAGATTGGTTAACAACCCTAATTGTTGGACTAGAATAAGCCTAGGAGAGGACAAAATGACCTAAATGTAAATCCAATGACACAAATAAACTTATTGGATGCACAAGATTGGTTAAAAACCCTAATTGGACAAGAATAAGCCTAGGGAGGAAGAAAATGACCTAAATGTTAATCCAATGACACAAATGAACTTATTGGATGCACAAGATTGGTTAAAAACCCTAATTGGACTAGAATAAGCCTAGGGAGGACGAAAAATGACCTAAATGTTCATCCAATGACACAACACAACTATTGGATGCACAAGATTGGTTAAAAACCCTAATTGGACTAGAATAAGACTACAGGACGAAATGACCTAAATGTTAAATCCAATGACACAAATAAACTTATTGGATGCACAAGAATGGGCTAATTGGACAAGAATAAGTCTAGGAGGACGAAAATGACTAAATGTTTAATCCAATGACACAAATGAACTTATTGGATGCACAAGATTGGTTAAAAACCCTAATTGGACAAGAGAATAAGCCTAGGGGAGGACGAAAATGACCTAAATGTTAATCCAATGACACAAATGAACTTATTGGATGCACAAGATTGGTTAAAAACCCTAATTGGACAAGAATAAGCCTAGGGAGGACGGAAATGACCTAAATGTTCATCCAATGACACAAACACACCTATTGGATGCACAAGATTGGTTAAAAAACCCTAATTGGACTAGAATAAACCTAGGGAGGACGAAAATGACCTAAATATTTATCCAATGACACAAATGAACTTATTGGATGCACAAGATTGGTTAAAAACCCCTAATTGGACAAGAATAAGCAACCTAGAGAGGACGAAAATGACCTAATGTTAATCCAATGAAACAAATGAACTTATTGGATGCACAAGATTGGTTTAAAACCCTAATTGGACAAGAATAGCCTAGGAGGACGAAAAATGACCTAAATGTTAATCCAATGACACAATGAACTTATTGGATGCACAAGATTAGTTAAAAAACCCTAATTGGACTAGAATAAGCCTAGGGAGGACAAAAATAACCTAAATGTTAATCCAATGACACATGACAAACTTAATGGATGCACAAGATTGGTTTAAAAACCCTAATTGAACTAGAATAAGCACGAAAATGACCTAAATGTTAATCCAATGACACAAAACACTTATTGGATGCACAAGATTGGTTAAAACCCTAATTGGACAAGAATAAGCCTAGGGAGGACGAAAATGACCTAAATGTTAATCCAATGACACAAATGAACTTATTGGATGCACAAGATTGGTTAAAAACCCTAATTGGACAAGAATAAGGCTAGGAGGAAAAAATGACCTAATGTTAATCCAATGACACAAATGACTTATGGATGCACAAGATTGGTTAAAAACCCTAATTGGACTAGCACCTAGGGAGGACGAAAAATGACCTAAATGTTGGACAATAACACAAATGAACTTAACTCCACAAGATTGTTAAAACACTAAGTCGACTTTAATAAGGGATGAGGACGAATGGCTGCTAATGTTAATCCAATGACACATAAAGAACTTATTGGATGCACAAGATTGGATTAAATTCTAATTGGATAGAATAAGCCTAGGGAGGAAAGAAAATGATGTAAATGTTAATCCAATGACAAAAATGTACTTATTGGATACACAAGATTGGTTAAAAAACCCTAATTGAACTAGAATAAGCCTAGGGAGGGCGAAAATGACCTAAATGTCTTAATCCAATGACACAAATGAACATATTTAGATGCACAAGATTGTTTAAAAACCCTAATTGGACTAGAATAAGAATATGGGACGACGGAAAATGAACAAAATGCTAATCCAATGACAACAACAAACTTATATGACACCAGAAGATTACAAGATTTGTTAAAAACCTAAGTTGGACTAGAATAAGCCTAGGCAGGCCAAAATGACCTATAATGATAATCCAATGACACAAATGAACTTATTGGATACACAAGATTGGTTAAAAACCCTAACTGGACAAGAATAAGCTTAGGAGGAGGACAAAAATGACCTAAATGTTTATCAATGAAACAAATGAACTTTTTCGATGGACAAGATTGGTTAAAAAACCCTAATTGGACTAGAATAACCCTAGAGAGGACGGAATGACCTAAATGTTAATCCAAATGACACAAACACAGGACCTAAAATGGACTAGAAGAAGCTAGGGAGGCGAAATGACCTAAATGTTTAATCTAATGAAACAGTGAACTAATTTGATGCGCAAGATACTTTAAAAACCCCAAAATTGGACTTAATAAGGCGAGTGAGACGAAAAATGACCTAAATGCTTAATCCATTAAAAATAAACTATGTGCACAAGAATGGATAAAACCCTATTTGGACTACATTATGCCAGGGAGGAAGAAAATGACGTGAATGTAAATCAAATGACACAAATGTACTTATTGAATGCACAAGATTGATTAAAACCCTATTGGTCTAGAATAAGCCTAGGGAGGACGAAACGACCTACATGTTAATACCATGACAACAAGCACACCTATTGATGACAAGATTGGTAAAAACTGTAGATGGACTAGAATAAG